>JAVJIF010032613.1:0-285396 GCA_038442645.1 Agave tequilana | reverse complement strand
GAGGATCAAGTCCAGGCATGTCCTCATAATTCCAGGCGAAGACATCTATATACTCTTGTACAAGAGATATTAAATCCTTCTTCTCTGGAGGTGACAGGCCGTCACTTATGAAGATGGCTTGGGGGTTGGTCTCATCTCCTAGGTTGATCTGAACAACCTTGTCATCTGTGGGTGGCTCACGCTGTTCAAAGCGGATATCCCAAAGAGCATTCAAATGTTTGATCCAAGGATCTGTATCAGGTTGGATCATTCTTCAACTTCATCTTCCAGATGGCCTGTTGAAACCATGTTTACTGAAAGCCCTTTGAAGATGTTGCCGACACTGACATCTGACTCCCATGATGATGTGTCTGAAGAGCAATCGTTGCTCGACGATTCTTGAGAATCAGAGGCTGATGGGACCGGAGTTGATACATAGCCCAACCCCTGCGCGTCCGATGATAATAATCGGGGGCCTTCCCTTTTGGTACAAAGGATCGAAGTAGCGTCCTCCTTCCTTTGCCGAAGTTCAACCCGGGCTTGTGGTTATATCGTACCCCATTTGCTTCATCATTCTGAGTGCTTTCGATTCATAATGGTCGAGCTGAGGGGATTCCTCCTCGCTTTCTGATTCTTCGCGGGGCATTGGTTCAGACGAGATTCGCCCAAAAAGTATTGGTCTTTGGCCTTTTCGTCTTGCCGGAACCAAGAATATAGATTCCTGCGCATCGCCATTATCCTGGTACGTCCCGAAAGATGATTTTACTGGTACATGCAATGATGTCAAAGCATCCATTGCCGACCAGATGTCATCGTCTACGTCGGTAGTAGTATCCGACGGTATTGAATCGGATGCACACGCAGAAAAATATTCAAAGTCTAGATTCTCATTAATATACCAACCGCCTGCATCGTCGGTGGTATTATCAACATCGAGCTTATTAGTGCTCTTTACAAGTGGTTTTAACTCCCACAGGCACTTTTCTTGCTCGGGCTCAGTGTCAGCCTCATTACCAGAGTCTGGCGCCTCCAGTTGCGGGGTTTCGTCCACCGGATCCTGATATAAAAGGGAATCCGTGAAATAATTCTCGACTCCCTTGAACGGATACCTTCGGCAACCAACGTTTGCACCTTCCCACTCGCGTCAATGTATTTCATGACTTGGTGAAGAGTGGAGGGAACGATGGAGTTGCGGTGGATCCATGGTCGTCCTAGCAGCAGATTGTAGGAAGTGTCGGCGTCGATGACATAGCATGTCACCTCCGACTTGAGGCTCCCAATCTGGCACTTGAGCTTGATCTTCCCCATTGGACGGGTGCCGTTGGCATTGAACCCGTAGATGGTCGTCTGTGTAGGGCTCAGACGGTGGGTAGGGATGCCGAGGTGTTGCATGACTCGGCGGGGCATAATGCTCAATGCGGACCCTGGATCTACCTGAATGCGGTTCACCTCAGATGATCCGATGTAACCTGTGAAGTATAGGGGTCGATCATGTTTCCCTTTCACCTGCATATCATCTGCCGTGAAGGTGATGCAGGGGGCATTCTGGGAAGTGTGGAGGCAGTCCTCTACATCTTCCTCCTTCGGCACCTGGGTCACGAAGGCCTCAGCATTCGCCAGAGCTTCTTGCAGAGCCTCTCTGGTTGACTTTGATAGCCTCAGGAGTTCATACAAGGTGATGCGTGCCGGGATGTTGGCTAGTTGAGCCAAGACATCGAAGTGGTAAGGTGTCAAGGATCCTTCCGCTGCACCTTTTGGAAGGGCTCGAGAGAATCGAGTCTCCTTCTGCTTTGCCCCGGTGGCTTCGTGGAGGGCCTAGTTGGCTCTGCAGCCGGTTGCGGAGAAGCCGCTGCCGTCTCGCCGTACTGCTTCAAGTATGCCTGTCCTGAACGGGTCCCCGCCATCGGTTGGCTGGGCTCTGCGGCCAGGACTATTGTTTCCTCTTCTGAATCAGTCAGCGAGGGAACATCATCCTCTGCTTCTCGGGATGAAGCACATACCACATGGCAGGACGAAGCTTTTGCCTTGCCTTTGACTTCCTGTTGGTTACAGTAGTCCATTGTTGTTCATCGACGAGGTCAGGGTGGACCCACATGGTTTCCCCCTGAGGTGTAGGGACGGCTACCAAGCCCTTCTCCTCCTGCTGCTGGTGAGGGTCTGTGTTGACCACTCTTAATTCTCCCTTGGAATAGGAGTTACCCCCGCAGGCGCTTGTGGAGGTTGTCTCCCGAACTGGAGAACCGACGTTACATTGGCCGTGACCTTCTTCTGCTCTGGTCGGAGCTTGAGCACCTCCGCGTCAATCAAAGCCTGAAGAATGTCCTTGAAGACGTAGCAGCTTTTGGTAGGATGTCCCAACATCCTGTGGTACATGCAGAGTAGTTGGATTGTCGGTTCTTGCCGACTTCCTCCGGGAGTCTAATTTCAGGGAGCTTCAGTCGATTGCTCTTATTGAGTAGCTTGAAGAGCGAATCGACGTGTTCCTCCTTGAAGGAATACTGCTTGTTGGGGCGTGTCTGGCTTGAAGAGCCACTTGCCCTGCCTGTTTGAGGTTTGGTGGGAGATTTGGTCTCCGTCGCCAAATTATCCTTCCGCTTCGTCTGGGGGAGGTGAGGTGTCTGGTGCCGGGTGCAACGCCTTGTCGACCTTTCCGGCCGCAGCTTGCCTTCCTCTGCCTTGACACGGGCAAACAATCTCCTCAGTCTGTTCACCCTGGTTGGACTAACTGCTCCAGGTGCGGCTTTCAGCAACTCCTATTTGAGCAAGGAGTGAGGTTTGGAGGTTTGTGGCGGCATGTTTCACCAGGGTGGCCTGGGTCATACCGCTTGGGCACCGGAGTGCCGTGTTCCGAAATCTTTCCACGAAAGATTTGACGGACTCCCTCTCCGCTGTTTGGTAGCTAAAAGGGTGGGCATTGTGACTTCAGAGTCATCTTCGAAGAAGCGTGTCAAGAACAGCTTCTCTAGATCCCCCCAGTTCTTGATAGAACCCTCCGGGAGCTTCATAAACCACTCAAAAGCCAACCCTTTCAGGGTGCCGATGAACAGTCGCGTCAGGATGGCGTCATTATCTACCACATTCCCGTCTGGGATTTGAAGTAGTAGATGTGCTGGTGGGTGACCCCTTCCCGTCGAATGCTTGGAGGGTTGGAGCCTTAAACTTAGGAGGGTATGGAACTAAGTCCCACTCAGCCGGATAGGGCCGGACCACTCCAGCTTCTTGGAGGTCCTTGCGATTGGCAAGGGCCTGGCGAGGCGTCGTTCCAATTGGCTCATCCTCTTAGCATGAGTCTTCTCCTGGTCTTGGTCGCTTCTTGCCTGCGACGAGGGCTTGGACACATCCGAGGTAGATCGTCGTGTCTCGTCGGAAGGTTCGGAGGGTGGGCTTCCTCCCTTTCTCCCTTTCCCTCTTCGGCCGTCTAGGAGGAGATCTCGCTCTTTCTTCAAGCAATTTCTCAAGCATATGCTTGAGGGAGTCAATGGATCTCTGTTGAGAGGCGATTATATCCATCTGGTGCTTCTGCGTCTGTTCTAAACGCCTGGCCGTCTCCTCAGGAGTGTCTGCCATGTAGGCGGAAGCCTCCTTCTCGACGGAAGAGTTTGAAGCCTGCGACTCTACTATAGCGGAGTGAGAATCACCCATTCTAATGCCGCGGGCTAAGGCATTATAGTCAATTGGGGGAATGGCCCTGTCCGGGTGCGAGTGTGTTGATACACCCCCTCCGGCTCAGAGTCAGATTCCTCTGAGTTGACCATTAGTTGTTTTTCCTTGCTTCTGCTAGTCATGTTTGCAGTAAGCTCCGGGTATTCAACATCTGAGAAGGTTCTCCTCCTGTGGGAGCGTCTTCTTTTGGCTGACGGGGGAATCAGGGTCAGCTGTCTGATTAAGGACTGCTGGTGCACGCCTGATCCATAATGGCATCCAGAGAGCATATGGATGAGTTGCTGACAGCAGCATGACGAAGTGGCTGATTGGCACTTCTTTTCCTTGTCAAATAATCCCTCAAATCCGTGGGAGGGGGATTAAAGAGACTGGTCTCGCGACGTCGAAGACGGGAGACAGTCATGTGCTGTTCAGCCTGGACGCAGACTTCAGGGACGCGGCTCTCATGACGCGGCTGTATGACGCGCGCGCGAGCCTCGCGTTGCTGCCTGATGCGTTTAGGCAGAGTTGCTTGAGAGAGAGTGGGCTGCTGGGCCCCACGCCCATGAGTGCGTACTTCCTGCGTTTGAAAAGACGCGGAGGTTTCACCCTGGCGTTTGATGAGTTGGTCCTCAGAGGACTCAACTTGAGGGGTCTCGCGTTTGGGTCGCCAAACGCGGATCTCACGCACTGGACGAGGTGCGGGCAAGACATCAGATTGTACGCCACGTCCACCCCCAGTCAGACAACCAACGGTTCCGACTTGGAGTTGACGCGCGCGTCTCCTCTGTCGACGCTCAGCATTCCGGTTGCGTCGAGGAGGTGGAGAGAAACCAACAACATCTTGGTTTATAGAACCAAGAGTGTTCACCACGCGGGTCTCCTGAGAGACGTTGACGCGGGTATTCTGCGCGACGCGGTTGATCGCAGCAACAGTGGTGCCTGGGACCACGCGGGCCTTCTGGGAGGCGTTGGAGCGTGTGTTCTGTGCGACGCGGTTGATCGCAACAGCAGTGCCTGAGGTCACGCGGGCCTTCTGGGAGGCGTTGGCGCGTGAACTTGTCTTGGCACAGTAGGCATCGGCACCCGGCAGAGCCTCAGATTGGGCTTCGGGTAGCTTCTCAGTTGAGACCCTGCGGCAGACGCGGGTCTTTGGGCTCTTGGAGCCAGAAGAGAGGAACTCTTCATACTTCGCCTGGTCGAACTCGACAACGAGTGTTTCGACCATCTTCCCCTTACGGAGAACATCATCCTGCGCCACGATCTGTTCGTCAGTGACGAAAGTAGTCCCCAGCGGAGTCGCCATCTCTTGTTTGACACGGAGAGGGGTTGGCTGGTGTAACGTTTCCTGGAATCAGATGGAAAAGATTACAGCTGGCTTAATCTTCGGTTACAAGGGAGGGGGAATATTGAATCTTGAATTCCCCCTTTGTTTAGTGCTGGGTTCTTCGTGTGGCGGTGGAGAGTGAATCTTGTTCTCCGTTGACCGGATGACTGTTCGGACCGTCGGGGATCTTCTCTTCGGTCGGTCGGTAGAGGAGTAACTCAGCTCCGTCTACCAAAACTCTAGAAGAGGAGGTAGGCGAAGAGCGGCTAGTACTCAGTAAGCTCGCTGAAGGGTTTTCTCTCTCTCTGTCGATGATCTCTCTTTTTGCTGTTGTCTGCTTTCCTCCGATAATTGTCGACCTTAATTGTCGTCCCCCCTTCAATAGTGACGGGACTATTTATAGGGTTTTTAGGGGTGATCGTGCCCCCTAAAAGTGCTCCACGATGAGGGCCAACTTCCCCGCTACATGGGCGGTGGATGGCGCCATAATCGGGGTAGTTGCAACCGAGACGTGGGTGGTCGAGCCGACGCGTCTTGATGCTGAGACGCGGGCTTCGGGCCGACGCGCCTTGATGCTGAGACGCGGGCTTCGGGCGACGCGCCTTGATGCTGAGATGCGGGCTTCAGGCCGACGCGCCTTGATGCTGAGACGCGGGCTTCGGGCTGACGCGCCTTGATGCTGAGACGCGGGCTATCTCTCGCGTCTTGATTGTCACATTTAGCCTTGCGCCTGGATCTTGAATCTCTGTGTTTTGGTGGCTTGTCCTGGTGATTTTAGACAGCCTACATCAGGCCGACGCGCCTTGATGCTGAGACGCGGGTGTCGAGCCAACGCGCCTTGATGCTGAGACGCGGGTGTTGAGCCAACGCGCCTTGATGCTGAGACGCGGGTGTCAGGCCAACGCGCCTTGATGCTGAGACGCGGGTGTCGAGCCAGCGCGCCTTGATGCTGAGACGCGGGTGATAGTCCCTCGCGTCTAGAACTTGAAACTTTGCTTTTCAATGGCTTGTCCTCCAGTAACTTTTGGACAGCCTACAGAACCCCCTCCAAAGTTTTCGATATTCCGCAGTTAACTGGGACGGATTTCGAAATACTTTGGATTTTAGCCATATTTGCTTTCATGACTGGACTGTTAGTGCTCCGGGTTGATCTATTCTGGAGTTGGTCTTCGTGAGTGTACTGTTGAACTCTTTGAAGCCACCGGAGTTAATCATGTTGAGTGTCTAGATACACAGTCTAAACCTCCCCGTTTGCTTTTAAGTCTGTCACGGGTGCGCTTTAAGCCAGGAGTGGTTGGTCTTATGCTTGTGCCAGTGTACTATTGAACTGATTCGCAGAAGCAGGGACTGAACGCGCGGTTCCTTTTTGAAAAGCAAAGATGAGACTGCTTTAAAGACGCGACTTCTTAGCGAGACGCGACCTTTTGGCAATGGAAACGCGACTGATCTTCATAAGGCAGACGCGATGTTCAGCTGAAGACGCGAACTTCGGAGAGACGCATCTTTTGAATATAGACGCGATTGTCTGGGCACATTTATGGCGATGCTGACGGGGCATATCCATCGAAGGGACATGGCCGTCGGGTGCGAGTCCGTGCCACGTCATGATTGCGCTGCCAGTTGGCCTGGGGAACTGACGGGATTTCACCTTTTGGCGCGCGGATTTCCTGGCTCATTAAATGATCCGTGCCACGTGTCGAGCGACGATTCGCCAGCGGAGTCGTGGCGCATGATCTTCTCTGTGCGTTAAAGTGATTTTGTTCCACGCGTCGAACAGAGATTCGCCGCAGAATTCATCGGGCCATACGCTGCGTATCTTCGCGAATCCTTGTGCCCATAAAAGGCCACAGTTGGGTAGATTCCTCTTCTTCTCCGAACGCACTCGCTGATAAAATTAAGAAAGAGAATTTCCCTTCTGTTCATCTGTTTAACCTCGGATTGACTTAGCAATGGCACCCAAGACCAAGCCGACTGCTTCTTCTTCAAAGGCGACCGTCGCCGAGGCCCGGAGGGGCAGCTCCTTCTCTGCGCAGGATGTTGTTCTCCAAGGTCTCCAAGGTAAAATGCCTTTTAGGCGTGAATTTCGCCATTAAAGGATTTTAACTCGTGTTTGATTCCCAGACGCAGTCTTTGGGTTGATAACCGAGGCACGGGTTTGATGACCCGGTGCCATTAGGTCCTGCCTTTTGGACCCTTCACTTAGAATATTTCTAATTGTGAAGGGTTTAAACGCGGACTTTGATCCTTGCGTTCTGCAACATCAGGTGCTGGTTCTTACGGTCTGGCGCCTGAGTCCAAGTACTTGAATCTCATAAGTCTTGGTTTGCAAAACGCGGATCTTGCAGGTCTGGACGCGGACTGATAATTCCTGCGTCCAGTATCTCCTCTGCGTTTGGACGTGGATTCGCAGGTCTGGACGCGGATTTGATAATTCCTGCGTCTAGTATCTCTTCTGCGTTTGGACGTGGATGCGCAGGTCTGGACGCGGATTTGATAATTCCTGCGTCCAGTGTCTCTTCTGCGTCTGGGTTATGAACACTTAGCATTTTTTCCTTACTTTGATAAAGTATCTAACTAAGTGTCCTTTTCTTTTTGCAGCGCCACATCTTACTACTTCACTCGCCAAGACGCGCCACTTTGGACATGTAGGTGGTGCTGACCGAGACTTGACCTTTGTGCTACAAAGGACTGTCCCTGTGACTGCTGACCAGTCGCAGGCTCGTGAGGAGAGGCTCTCGAATGTTGACATGAGGACTCTTCGGGTGCTTATGACCGATGCAGCATTCACAACGGATGCTGGCATCAAGCTGGAGAAGCCTGCCTTCTTTTTCGGAGATCGTATCCACGATGGCGGCTATCGCGTGTATGACGGAACTTACAAATGGCTCCGTCAAATAAGGGGTGGAAGATTCTTTCTTCCGGGCATGGAGAGGATGTTCCCGCTGTCCTATTTCCAGTACATGTCCGTCCCTCGGAAGATGGAATGGGACCTTTCTCGATATGTCCCTGAGATTACTCTCGGTGATTTGGGCTCCCATAAAGTACACCGTCATGATAGCCATGACAGGTCGGTTATCGGCCTTTTCCCTGGGTCGCGCAAGTCTGAGGTTCCGGCTGGAGAGATATCACAACTCGGCACTACCTTCCTCAACGCATTCATGGAAGCGGAGGGTGATTATCCGGTTGGGTTTCGTGCGCCCGGGTGGGTCCATTCCACGGAGAACTATTGGTGGGGCAGGATGGTCGGCTTTGTCCTTACCGAGCTCGGGGATCTGCTAAAGCGTGTGGGACTGTACTCGGCAGTCAGGGCCGTGCAGTGGGGGATCCCTCAAAGCTCTCAGAACTTCTTCGGGGTTCTAGAGCGTTATAATTCTTTGACGGGGACGTTCTTCACTCGGTCGGGGAGATGGGCCTCGCTCTGCACGAGCTGCATGAAGTCTCAGGATTGGCAACAGGAACATTCCCTATGAGGAATATGTCCCGACCACTGTGGAGCTTCACCTTTTGAAGGAGGAGTATCCCTAATATATGAGACCTACTGGGAAGTGCTATGTCACTTCCACATTTGCGGCCAGATAACCAAATGGCGGTCGCAGGGAGTCAAGCAACTGTCTTGGGCCAGTTACTTGTTCAACAACGTCAACACCAAAGACCATCTGATACCCGATTGGCTCCCAGCTCCGATAGGGAGATTGAAGACAGGATCGACCAGGCATCTGACAGTTTCTACACCACGGAGTCGAACGAGGACGGTTTCGCTCCTGACTTGGTTTTTGAAAGCTTTCACCATCAAGCCCGGACCCCTATCTCCGATCGGACGCTGTTGGCGGGCTTTCTGATGTTGTGGCTAAAGCGTTGTGTGGTGCCCACGCTGCCACATGAAGTTATTGTTGCTGACGTGGTGTACCCGGCGGTGCTCCTGGCTCATGGCAACCCCATAACCCTTCTCCCGGCCGTGGCGGCTGGTATTCAGAGCGGGCTGCGGGCGCTAGCTAAGAATTTCTGCGAGCCACCGAAAACTGCAGACTCCGAGGGAAAGCTGTATGTTGACTCAGAGGGGAATCCGACGGTGAAGCGTCCCAACCCTCGGGTCGAGCTGCCTTACACGTACATCATGGCTTGGTACGTGATGCATTGCCCTTCCTTGATGACGGGCGGTGCGTTGGAGGGAGAGTTCTGTCCCTTTTGTACAGCGGTTGGAGGGTTCGAACTGGCGTGATCCTTATATATATTACGTCCGGAAGTGCCTTTCAGACCCTGCGAACTACCAGCTCAATCTTTGCCTCCCCAGATCCCTGGTGCATCTTCGGGGATCTACTTATGGATTCCGCGGGCCCAGATGATTTCACGAGGTTATCCACGGGATCCTTCTGGTGGTTGCTCAATATTCGGCCCGGATATGTGCTTTTCCGGCAAGGGACGTCATGCACCATTGAGCCGTACATGCCGAATCGCTTCGCTCGACAGTTCGGCTATGATCAGCTCTATGTCGGGAACCCCAATGCTCGACTCGCCTTCGAAGGGAACCTGTTCGAGGGTGCTCGGGCCTGGTACTACAGTGTGGCTGGAGGGACGGGAGCAACTTTCCGTCTACCTCTCGAGGGGCCCAAGTGCCATATGAGCCTCAGCTTCTGCACTTGGTACTCCCAAGCCATCCAGACACCAGACTTTTTTCCGGCGTCCTCATGCATCGAGAGTGATTGGTAGTCAAAAGTGCATTTTTATCATCATATTTACCATCTCATTTTCATATTTATTCATTTAATTCTGCACATTTATTAATAATTTGTAATTTATTGTGTGCAGGCCTCGAATAATTATTTTATAATAAATAAAGCCTAATGAAGCCCAAAAGCCCATATTTGAAGCCCAAGAGTAAAAGTGCAAATATCAATTGTCAAAGTGCAATTATGCAAGGGCTAAAGTTACAATTATTAAAGATGAGGGAAGGATCGAATTCTACCCAACCCTAAACTCTTGCAGGATGAGGATAAAAGCCAAAGAGAGTGCAAAGATAAAAATTCAAAGAATTCGGATTCAGACTGTACACGTTTTAGTGTTTAAATCATAACTTTTGCTACAGTTATGCAAATCCGATGATTCAAGATGCTCCAGAAAGAAGACTTGAAGACCTACAACTCTTATGTTGATCAAACTTTCCAATTCAATCCGTAGATAAGCTGATTTCGGCCATCAACATGATAAGAAGTTGCAGGACAGATTTGAATTTCTGGAGATAAGATCTTTTTGGGAGAGTTGTACTAGGACTCTACATCTTCCAACACCTATAAATATCCCTGCAGATGCAACACAGAGAGTACACAATCCAGCAAAGGGCCAAAGTTAGGATTTTTAGGGTTTTTCTCTTTCTTCTAGGTTAGATTTCGTTTCTTTTATTTTCAAGAGAGGGAGATGGCTATGTTGAGGGTGACACTGATGTATGCTTCTCTTCTCCATTGTATCAATTAATGAAGGTAATTTTGCTTTTATTTATTTGCTTTACTTTTCTTTTTGTTCTCTTTTTCTTTTCTACGTTATTTCTTTGATCTGTGACGAGCATACAAGCGATTACCGAAGCACAAGTATACCAAAGATTGGTGGTGCCAACGATATTCCATGGAGATGTTCTCCTCCTCGAGGCGTATCAACTCATACTTGCCCAAGGCTTGATGACCTAATGCGATAGCGGACTGAGATCGATCCTATGCCTTATGCGTTCATGCCTCCGAAATAAGGTAGAAAGTGTTAGGTTTTCACATATTTTCTCCTACCAAGGTTAGTTTTCTTTTTCTTTTCTTTTCTTTTTTGTAGATTAAATACAACTCATCTCCATATTCTTTTCTACCACCCATTGTAAATACCACTTCCTTTCTAACTTAACAAATAAAAATAAAAACTTTAGAGAAACTTGCTTAACGCTTCCATCGCAGTCCCTCCTGAGGATCACGACCCGCATAGCCCTGCTACCGCGGATTAGAACTGAAACTTGCACATCTATTTTTAAAACTAAAATACCATCTTTTGTGTGCAGGAAATCTCAGTCAACAAATTGGCGTCGTTGCCGGGGAGGACGGTAAGTTTATCTCTAAAACAAAAATTTAATTTTTAACTAATTCTTTATTCTTTTCTGTTTGCAGGTTTGGAGAACAGGAAACAGAAATACAGCAGCAGCAGTGGACATATAGCTCCTCTGTGCCTCTGCCCTCGAAGGCAGAGCATCAGAGACTACTGTATTGCCGCGGATCCGCGGCCATAGCCGCGGAAACGCGGCAACAGTAGAGGATTACTCACTGAAATTTTTGCAGGATTCTGCAAATTACAAATATTGTTTTCTGCTCTGTTGGGTTTTTCTGTGATAAACCTGTATACTGCTAATTAATTCAACAGTAAATTATTTGTTGTTAAAGATAAAATTGATAGACGTTTGCATATTAGGCACGTGTCTTTTCATTCCTTTATTTTACTGTTGAAGAGTGCTGGAGAAGCAAGGTACGTACGCATTGCATGTAGAATAGGACTCATCTCTTGGTTGATTATCTGCTTTGAGTGAATTCTATCTATTTATCTTGTACACTTGCACTAATTCATCTTAAGGGCATAAACCATTAACAAGATAAGGTGGGGATTTCATCACCCTTCCTTAGCCCAAAAATCATATCTCAAGCACTCACTAACCCAAGCCTAACTTAAAAATTAGTAGACGTTGGCCCTAGGGACATCTCGGACTCAATAGGAGATTATCCTAAGGGGGAACAGTGCTGGAAGTTGACTCTTGTCAAATCAGTGTCTAGGAAAGGGATTGAGGGCCGAAAGCCCGAAGATTAGTGGTTATTTAATTAAGGAACGTCTTTGACGGAAAACCTCCTACCACTCTTGCCCTGACCTGGCTGATTAACTCGTGGTCAAAATCTGCACCCAACCTCCTGTGGACGGTCTAACCAGTTAGGAGTCGTCTAGGTCATAGGTCTACCCTAACTTAGGTTAGAATTTTCTTTTTTTTTGTTTGTTGTGTTTGTGTTGGTGTGATATGGCATATAAGAATAATTCCAATTTTAATCCATATTACACCCCTAACTATTATTCGGATATTACCAACCCGGCATACCCTAACTTTGACCAATCTAGTGTGCCGGAATGGTCTTATCCGAATGACTATAACCCACACCCCCCATCTTATGACTATAATTTCCATAATAATTTCAACTCGTCACAGAGTTCATGGGGTTTCGAGTCCCCCGAGTCTAATTCTCAACCAAATTGTCCTCCATATCCATCTAGTCTACATTCTTCCAAGATTCATACTCAGATCCACCCATTCAGAATAGAAAACCATCTATCGGGGAAATGATGAGTATGCACGAGTCCAAGCAACAACCACCATCAATCTTAGACATGATGATGCGTGAGTCCACCGACTCACAACTTCATCACGATCTCACTTCCTCTTTCCAAATCCAATTCCAAAAGAGGCTTGAAGCCATGACTCAGGCTAGATTAGCTCGCGAGCATGATTTAGATATGATGGTTCAATCTTTGCGTTCTTACAGTTCGGCAAATTCTGATATCGCTGACCACTCTCTTAGAGCCGACGAACCAAGTGCTTTGGACAACAAGATTCTATTTCAGTGCCATCATCTGAACTTGCCGAAACTCCAAATCTTGATAATTTGGCAAGTTTTCCTTTCCTGAAATAGAACTTGAGCATGAATATGATCATGATCTCCCACTTGATGATTCAATTTTACTTCCTGATCCAATAATGACTCCAGTGTCTCCACCTGATTTCACTTCTCCCGAGTCAACATTGGATCCTATTCCAATTCATTATGAAATTGAATCACCCATTTTAGATGATCATATTGAACTTGACCTAGATTCTCACAATCTCTTTACTTCTGAAACTGATTGTACAATTCTGACGGAAGATGTTGACCTTAGTTTTGAAGAATTGTATGGCGATGAGCTAGAATTCCTTAATATGGAAGTAAAGAGATATCACCCATATTAGGTCACATTCCATTGTGGGAAGAAGATTGTGGACTTGAGTTTTAATTTCTTGACTTGGACCCAATTCTTGAACCTAGCCCGACTCCTGAGCCCTTACTTGATTTGAGCATTTTCCCTGAGTCGGTATTCGTTCCCGCACCTATATTATCCAAGTCAATAATTCCATCTTTTCATACTCCATTTTGGGACAAGGAGGTTGACACAATTGACTCTGAAATTTATTATGAAATTTGGAAATTTGATGGGGTGGAAATTTAAAAAATGATCACACATACATTTTTGTGGGTTATACACGAAAAATTTTTGGTGGGTTCCTCCATGAAATTTTATGTTATCTTGATTGGGTTAGCAACGCTTGGCCCAATTAGACCACCACCGGAACCACCCCCTAAGGTAATTTTCTGCCTTCCCTTGTTCTGTTTCATGCATATATGCATTCATTCATACATTGAGGACAATGCATGAGATAAGTGTGGGGGTGGGCTTTACTAACATACTAACATAGGTAGACACTAACAAAATTTGACAAAATTTGCTAAAATTAAAAAAAATGTTATAAAAAGAACAGTATTTTGACTTATTTTTTGAAAGAAACCTAAGTTAGTTTTAAGGATTAGGAAAATCATGATTAGGATTTCTAAAAACTTGGTCAAAATAAATAAATTGTTTAAATTTTTAGGTATAGGAGAGAAATTGAATAAATAATTAGTCTTGATTTTTACCTTAATGAAATATGCATACCAAATGCATATCTAGGATTCTAAGACAAAGACCTTGTGCCTCATAAAAAAAAAAAGAAAAAAAAATCACCAATTAAGCTGATACATGTGCCTCAAGAAGCATAAGTATTCATGCCTAAAGGTGAGTAAATAAAATAAAGTCCTTAGTTTTGGGGCCTAGTTCACTCGAATTTGAGTCCGCGGGGTGTTTTCTCACCTGGTGCCCTAAAGCCAACCGGTTTGGGAGTCATCGACTTTAAGTTCGTTACATGGGTGGATTAGAAAGCCTAAGAAGACTAAGAAATATAATATATGTATTAACACATCTAATAATCAATTAGTTAGGTATGAGGGCCTCAAGAAGCCTTGATACTTATACGAAAGAAAATGAGATGAGTTATACATGCCAAAAAAAAAAAAATTATTTAACACATCTAATAGTCAATTAGTTAGGTATGAGGGCCTCAAGAAGCCTTGATACTTACACGAAAGAAAATTAGATGAAGTTATAAAAATAATAAAGAGGCATGAGAGTCCAAGTTAAGGAATTCCTAGTAAAAACATAAGGATGCATATGATTTTTTGTAACGAAAAAGACTATATTAGAAATTCAATTTTAATTCTTACCTAAAATGGAAAACAATTAAATTTATTAAGACTAAGTTTAAAGAATGAATAAAAATGAGGATCCTAAAACTTATAGACTACTTAGTCTCTTCAATAATAATTCAAATATTTCTTTTTATGGATTTTGTGGGTGCAATCCGCTGAAAACCCTCACGAGACAACACTCGTCCTCTAGGGTAACCTAGAGGTTTAACGGCTTGTTGCACGTGCTAAGTGCAACCGTGATTCCTACGAAAGTGAGTTAGGTTAGATTAACTTTCTTTTCTTTTCTTTTTCTTTGTTTTTACTCGAGGACGAGCAAAAAGATAAGTGTGGGGGTGTGATTGGTAGTCAAAAGTGCATTTTTATCATCATATTTACCATCACATTTCATATTTATTCATTTAATTCTGCACATTATTAATAATTTGTAATTTATTGTGTGCAGGCCTCGAATAATATTTTTATAATAAATAAAGCCTAATGAAGCCCAAAAGCCCATATTTGAAGCCCAAGAGTAAAAGTGCAAATATCAATTGTCAAAGTGCAATTATGCAAGGGCTAAAGTTGCAATTATTAAAGATGAGGAAAGGATCGAATTCTACCCAACCCTAAACTCTTGCAGGATGAGGATAAAAGCCAAAGAGAGTGCAAAGATAAAAATTCAAAGAATTCGGATTCAGACTGTACACGTTTTAGTGTTTAAATCATAACTTTTGCTACAGTTATGCAAATCCGATGATTCAAGATGCTCCAGAAAGAAGACTTGAAGACCTACAACTCTTATGTTGATCAAACTTTCCAATTCAATCCGTAGATAAGCTGATTTCGGCCATCAACATGATAAGAAGTTGCAGGACAGATTTGAATTTCTGGAGATAAGATCTTTTTGGGAGAGTTGTACTAGGACTCTACATCTTCCAACACCTATAAATATCCCTGCAGATGCAACACAGAGAGTACACAATCCAGCAAAGGGCCAAAGTTAGGATTTTTAGGGTTTTTCTCTTTCTTCTAGGTTAGATTTCGTTTTCTTTTATTTTCAAGAGAGGGAGATGGCTATGTTGAGGGTGACACTGATGTATGCTTCTCTTCTCCATTGTATCAATTAATGAAGGTAATTTTGCTTTTATTTATTTGCTTTACTTTTCTTTTTGTTCTCTTTTTCTTTTCTACGTTATTTCTTTTGATCTGTGACGAGCATACAAGCGATTACCGAAGCACAAGTATACCAAAGATTGGTGGTGCCAACGATATTCCATGGAGATGTTCTCCTCCTCGAGGCGTATCAACTCATACTTGCCCAAGGCTTGATGACCTAATGCGATAGCGGACTGAGATCGATCCTATGCCTTATGCGTTCATGCCTCCGAAATAAGGTAGAAAGTGTTAGGTTTTCACATATTTTCTCCTACCAAGGTTAGTTTTCTTTTTCTTTTCTTTTCTTTTTTGTAGATTAAATACAACTCATCTCCATATTCTTTTCTACCACCCATTGTAAATACCACTTCCTTTCTAACTTAACAAATAAAAATAAAAACTTTAGAGAAACTTGCTTAACGCTTCCATCGCAGTCCCTCCCTGAGGATCACGACCCGCATAGCCCTGCTACTGCGGATTAGAACTGAAACTTGCACATCTATTTTAAAACTAAAATACCATCTTTTGTGTGCAGGAAATCTCAGTCAACAGAGAGCATCAATGCAAGTCTCGAGGCAAGGACAGAGTCCGGTAAACCGTCGAAACTCGTAGAACAGTACCTGAAGGCCCATAAGGAGGTCGGGAGAAGAACGAGAAGGGAGCCACGAGCCACGGAGCCACGACCACCAAGGGCGGAGCCGCAAGCGACTAAGGCGGAGCCGCGAGCAACAAGGGCAGAGCCGCAAGCAACTAAGTCTCGACAGGCGGTAAGTAAGCGTTGTCAGGGCTCTACTTCTACTGCTGGGCCTGCCCGTAAGAAGGTGCGGAGAGACTTGGCGCCAGCAGTTTCTCTACCAGCGGCCATCCCTTCTGGTGTCAGGGAACTGAGGGAGGAGGATATAGCTGAAGAAGAAACTCCTCTAGTTCGTGTTCCCAGGTCGCTTAGCAGAAGCCACGGGTCTGCAGAGGAAGGGGAGCTTGTTGATCGATCCACCGCCACTGACGAGGATGAGCAGCTAGAGGTCGACATCATGAGCGGAGGAGATGTCGATATTCTGGGGATTTTAGCTCATCCCGAGCCTTCTTCTACTCATGAAAGAAGAGATGAGGCACAGCAGTCGGGGTCTCCTTGTGTCTTCATCTCCAGTCCTCGGGCAATTGATCCCAGTCCTACCACTGGGGTAATTGGAGGCAAGGCTCCGGTTGCAGAGCTTCCTCGCGTTGAGCTGTCTTCTTCCTCGTACTCAGGGGAAAGCGAGTTTGAAGACAAGGTCGACTACGGTGATGAACCCACTCTTCCTGATCCGAGCAAGTTCTCCCATATCTCGGAGGAAGAAATATACGGGGGGGAACCGTTGACGGCGCCATCACCGTTGGCGATAGTTGCTCCCATTGCAGGTACTTTCACCCGATTTCCTCTTTGGTTTTGAAGAAGGTGTCTTAACATTCTTCTTTTACGCTGCAGGGTTGGCTGAGGATGCCGAGACTACAACCTCCTCGCATATCGAGGAGATGGTAAAAGAGGTGACCAGCTCGAAGGAGTTGAGGCTTCGGTTGGCGAGACAACTTCGGAAGGGGCGATTGCGGAAACTAGGGAGCCTCCGCTTTGCCAGAAAAGGAGGTACCCACTGAGGCTGGGGAAGCTCTCACTCTGCAGGATTCACCCAAGGGTTCGCTATCTCTGGACCTCCCAGGTGGTAAGGAAGTTCTGATATTTTGAATGTTTCGCTTTTCACCTTTGTGGCTAATGTTGTGGTCATTTGCAGAGAGAACTAAGGGGGCTCAGGTGGAGAGTCCAATGATTGATATCCCTCCAGAAGGCCACACGGCTCAGGTCTCGGCTGAAGTTTCTGAGGAGGAGGTTCCTGCAAAGATAGCACCTCTGGAAACGCCCGAGGCTACTTCTGTTCTAGCCGTATCGGTGGTCAGCACAACTCTTGTGCGAGAAGATCCGCCTTATCCCGTGACAGAAAAGGGTCGGGAAGCTTCCCAGGTGGTGACGATATGGGGGAACTGGCACGCCAGATGGTGCAACAATTCTTTGCTTCGATGGGATCATGTATTGATCTCATCTTACGTGGAAGCAGCTCCTTCAATTTTGCCCGGACGCTTCTCAGAAATCTGGCCGAGAACGTCGAATTAACCGGAGGCCCCTCACTTGCCCAGGCGTGTCTGCGGGTGGTGGAGCAACTGAGAGACGACCTGCACGAGCTGAAGTCTTTGAAAAATGCCAGCTCTTCTAGTGAGGCCCAGGCCACCCTAACCCGGCTCTTAGTTGCTCAAGAACAAGAGCGACAGGAGGCAGAGGCACAAATAGATGCAGAGATCCGCAGCCTCGAATATTCCCAGGCTGAATGTCAGAAACTAACTGACGATTCAAGGGAATCCGAGATTGTCATGCAGAGCACGGAGCACGTCATCATCAGTGCTCGGGACACCATTGCCAAGGCTCGGGACACCATTGCCAAGGCAGAAGCTGTGCTTGCGATCAATGAGAAGAAGCTTGTTACCATCAAAGAGGAGCTTGCGGAGCAACAGGCGGCTAAGGCACGAGCTGAAGAGAGTCTGTCTCTACATTCTTCCAGGGTGGAATCTCTGCGAGCGCAGCTGGCTGCAAAATCCTTCCTATCTGAAGAGGAGCTGCGGGTCCAAGCCATGATGGAGGCTGAGAAGGCACGTCAGATCAAGATGCATCATCTCAGGGAGCAAATTCGTTCCTTGGCGAACCAGGACATTTAGCCTTCTTTTTTTTTTTTTGTAAAGAAAAGGACACTCTATTTATCAGAGTGTTTGTATCCACTTTTGATATAAAAAGGACATTTTTTTGTTCCATCTTCTTTGCTTAGCTGTGGATGAATCTAACTTCTTGATCACTGGCTGTGAATACTGAACTTAGGTAAGACTAAGTTCTTTCAATGAAACGCAGCATCGACTCGCGGCCTCTGTTCACAGGGAGACGCGGGTATCAGTTTAGAAGAACTTGGGCATAACCAAGTTCTTTGGGCGAAACGCAGCGTCGATCCATAGGGAGACGCGGCCATGAGTTCAGAAGACGCGGCATCCGTCTGTAGGGAGAGACGCGGATCTGCTTCGCTAGGAAAGACGCGGATCAAGTGTTGGACGCGGAAAACTGTAAAAGCGGACTGGAGCAACTTTTCCTTGAATCAGATGAAAAATTACAACAGGCTAATCTTCCGGTTACAAGGGAGGGAGAATATTGAATCTTGAATTCCCCCTTTGTTTAGTGCTGGGTTCTTCGTGTGGCGGTGGAGAGTGAATCTTGTTCTCCGTTGACCAGATGACCGTCAGTACCGTCGAGGGATCTTCTCCTTGGTAGGTAGAAGGAGTAACTCAGCCCCGTCCACCAAAACTCTAAAAGAGAAGGTAGGCGAAGAGCAACTTGTACGCAGCAAGCTGGCTTGAAGAGTCGAGCTCTCTCTCTCTGTTGATGATCTCTCCTTTTTCTTTTCGAAAATCCGCCCCCTCTTCAATAGTGACGGGACTATTTATAGGGTTTTTAGGGGGTGATCGTGCCCCCTAAAAGTGCTCCACGATGAGGGCCAACTTCCCCGCTACATGGGCGGTGGATGGCGCCATAATCGGGGTGGTTACAACCAAGGTGCGGGCACCTTGTTGCTGAGACGCGGGCGTTGAGCCAACGCGCCTTGATGCTGAGACGCGGGCGTTGAGCCAACGCGCCTTGATGCGGAGACGCGGGTTTGGACTTTCGCGTCTTGATTGTCACATTTAGCCTTGCGCCTGGATCTTGGATCTCTGCGTTTTGGTGGCTTGTCTTGGTGATTTTTAGACAGTCTACAGAACCCCTCCAAAGTTTTTGATATTCCGCAGTTAACTGGGACGGATTTCGAAATACTTTGGACTCTAGCTGAGTTCGCCTTCATGACTAGACTGTTGATGCTCCGGGTTTAATCTTATCTGGAGTTGGTCTTCGTGAGTGTACTGTTGAACTTTGAAGCCCCCAGAGTTGATCATGTTGAGTGTCTAGATGTACAGTCTAAACCTCCCCGATTGCTTTTAGTCTGTCACTGGCGCGCTTTAAGCCAGGAGTGGTTGGTCGTCTGCTTGCGTCAGTGTACTGTTGAACAGATTTTGCAGAAGCAGGAGGCCGAACGCAGTTCTTTTTCAAAAAGCGGAGATGGTACTGCTGTAAAGACGCGATTTCTGTAAAGTGCGTCCTTTGACAATGGAGACGCGACTGATCTTCATAAGGCAGACGCGATGTTCAGCTGAAGACGCGAACTTCGGAGAGACGCATCTTTTGAATATAGACGCGATTGTCTGGGCGCATTTATGGCGATGCTGACGGGGCATATCCATCGAAGAGACATGGCCGTCGGGTGCGAGTCCGTGCCACGTCATGATTGCTCTACCAGTTGGCCTGGGGAACCGACGGGATTTCGCCTTTTGGCGCGCGGATTTCCTGGCGCATTAAATGATCCGTGCCACGTGTAGAGCGACGATTCACTGCTGAGTCGTGGCGCATGATCTTCTCTGTGCGTTAAAGTGATTTTGTTCCACGCGTCGAACGGAGATTCGCCGCAGAATTCATCGGGCCATACGCCGCGTATCCTCGCGAATCCTTGTGCCCATAAAAGGCCACAGTTGGGAAGATTCCTCTTCTTCTCCGAACGCACTCGCTGATAAGATTAAGAAAGAGAAACTTCCTCTTCAGTTCATCTGTTTGAACCTCGGATCGAATTGGCCATGGCTCCCAAGACCAAGCCGATTGCTTCTTCTTCAAAGGCGACCGTCGCCGAGGCCCGGAGGGGCAGCTCCTCCTCTGCGCAGGATGTTGTTCTCCAAGGTCTCCAAGGTAAATGCCTTTAGGCAAAAGTTTCGCCATTAAAGGAAGTTCAAAGAACCTTTAAGAACCCTTAACACACGAATTTAAATCGTGTTTGATTCCCAGACGCAGTCTTTGGGTTGATAACCATGACGCGGGTTTGGACCCTCGCGCCATTGGGTCCTGCGCTTCAGATTCTTCACTTAGAATATTTTCTAATTGTGAAGGGTTCAGACGCGGACTTAGTTTACAGAACGCGGATTTGATCCTTGCGTTCTGTTTCATCAGCTGTTAATTTTGATGAATCTGGCACCCGAGTCCAAGCATTTTGACATCTGGGGATGTGAAAGGAAGGGAGTTACCCTCCTTAACTTCTGGCGATTATGGTGATGGAAGGGTTAAGGTGGATAACTCCCTTCTTTTCGCACCCCAGAAGTGACATCAAGGAGAGTGTTGTGGAGACGCCGATCCTGCAGGTCTGGACGCGAATTTGATAATTCCTGCGTCCAATGCCTCTTCTGCGTGGATGCGCAGGTCTGGACGCGGATTTGATAATTCCTGCGTCCAGTGTCTCTTCTGCGTTCGGATTATGAACACTTAGCATTTTTTTCTTGCTTTTGATAGAGTATCTAACTAAGTGTCCTTTTCTTTTTGCAGCGCCACGCCCTGCTACTTCACTCGCCAAGAAGCGCCACTTTGGACATGTAGGGGGTGCTGACCGGGACTTGACCTTTGTGTTACAAAGGACTGTTCCTGTGACAGCTGACAAGTCGCAGGCTCGTGGGGAGAGGCTCTCGAATGTTGACATGAGGACTCTTCGAGTGCTTATGACTGATGCAGCATTTGCAACGGATGCTGGCATCAAACTGGAGAAGCCCGCCTTCTTCTTCGGAGATCGTATCCACGATGGCGGCCATAGCGTATATGACGGGACTTACAAATGGCTCCGTCAAATAAGGGGTGGAAGATTCTTTCTTCCGAACATGGAGAGGATGTTCCCGCTGTCCTACTTCCAGCACATGTCCGTCCCTCGGAAGATGGAATGGGACCTCTCTCGATATGTCCCTGAGATTACTCTCGGTGATTTGGGCTCCCACAAAGTGTATCGTCATGATAGCCATGATAGGTCAGTTATCGGCCTTTTCCCTGGGTCGCGCAAGTCTGATGTTTCGGCTGGGGAGATACCACAACTTGGCACTACCTTCCTCAACGCATTCATGGAGGCGGAGGGTGATTATCCCGTTGGGTTCCGTGCACCGGGGTGGGTCCGTTCCACGGAGAACTATTGGTGGGGCAGGATGGTCGGCTTTGTCCTCACCGAGCTCGGGGATCTGCTAAAGCGTGTGGGACTGTACCCAGCGGTCAGAGCCGTGCAGTGGGGGATCCCTCAAAGCTCTCAGAACTTCTTCGGGATTCTAGAGCGTTATAATTCTTTGACGGGGACGTTCTTCACTCCGGTCGGGGAGATGGGCCTTTCTCTGCACGAGCTGCATGAGGTCTCGGGGCTGTCGACAGGGACATTCCCTATGAGGAATATGTCCCGACCACGGTGGAGCTTCACCATTTGAAGGAGGAGTTTCCCCTCATATATGAGACCTACTGGGAAGTGCTATGTCACTTCCACATTTGCGGCCAGATAACCAAATGGCGGTCGCAGGGAGTCAAGCAACTGTCTTGGGCCAGTTACTTGTTCAACAATGTCAACACCAAAGACCATCGGATAACTCGATTGGCTCCCAGCTCCGACAGGGAGGTTGAAGACAGGATCGACCAGGCTTCTGACAGTTTCTACACCACGGAGTCGAATGAGGACGGTTTCGACCCTGACTTGGTTTTTGAGAGCTTTCACCATCAAGCCCGGACCCCTATCTCCGATCGGGCGCTGTTGGCGGGCTTTCTGATGCTGTGGCTGAAGCGCTGTGTGGTGCCCACGCTGCCACATGAAGTCATTGTTGCTGACGTGGTGTACCCGGCGGTGCTCCTGGCTCATGGCAACCCCATAGCCCTTCTCCCGGCCGTGGCGGCTGGTATTCAGAGCGGGCTGCGGGCGCTCACTAAGAGTTTCTGCGAGCCACCGAAAACTGCAGACTCCGAGGGAAAGCCGTATGTTGACTCAGAGGGGAGTCCGACGGTGAAGCGTCCCAACCCTCGTGTCGAGCTGCCTTACACGTGCCTCATGGCTTGGTACGTGATGCATTGCCCTTCCTTGATGACGGCGGTGCGTTGGAGGGAGAGTTCTGTCCCTTTTGTACAGCGATTGGAGGGTTCGAAATGGCGTGATTCTTATATATATTACGTCCGGAAGTGCCTTTCAGACCCTGCGAACTACCAGCTCAATCGCTGCCTCCCCCAGATCCCTGGTGCATCTCTCGGGGATCTACTTGTTGATTCTGTCGGCCCAGATGACTTCACGAGGTTATCCGCGGGAGCCTTCTGGTGGTTGCTCAATATCCGGCCCGGATATGTGCTTTTCCGACAAGGAACGTCATGCACCATTGAGCCGTACATGCCGAATCGCTTCGCTCGACAGTTCGGCTATGATCAGCTCTATGTCGGGAACCCCAATGCTCGACTCGCCTTCGAAGGGAACCTGTTCGAGGGTGCCCGGGCCTGGTACTATAGTGTGGCTGGAGGGACGGGAGTAACTTTCCGTCTACCTCTCGAAGGGCCCAAGTGCCGTACGAGCTTCAGCTTTTGCACTTGGTACTCCCAGGCCATCCAAACACCAGACTTTTTTCCGGCGTCTTCATGCATCGAGAGCATCAATGCAAGTCTCGAGGCAAGACGGATTCTAGTAAACTGACGAAACTCGTAGAACAGTACCTGAAGGCCCAAAAGGAGGTCGGGCGAAGAATGAGAAGGGAGCCACGAGCCATGGAGCCACGACCACCAAGGGCGGAGCCACAAGCGACTGGGGCAGAGCCGCAAGCAACTAAGTCTCGACAGGCGGTGAGCAAGCGTCGTCAAGGCTCTACTCCCACTGCTGAAACCCGCTCCGAAGAAGGTTCGAAGGGACTTGACAACCGAAGTCTCTCGACCCGAAGACGTCCCTGTTGTCGTTGAGCCACTGAGGGAAGAAGACATAGCTGAAGAGGATATTCCTTTGGTCCGTCCCCCTAGGTCGAGCAGCAAAGACCGTAGGTCTGTGGAGGAAGGGGAGCTCGTTGACAGAGCCACGACTGTTGACGAGGATGAGCAGCCTGAGGTCGACATCATGAGCGGAGGAGATGTCAATATTCCGGGGGTTTCGGTTCAACCCGGGTCTTCACCTGCTCGTGAAGGGAGAGATGGGGCACAACAACCTGGGTCGCCTTGTGTCTTCATTTCCAGTCCTCAGGCAGTTGACCCCAGCCCTACCACTGGGGTAGTTGGAGGCAAGGCTCCACCTGCAAGGGTTTCGCGCGAGGCGCTATCGTCTTCCTCACTCTCAGGGGAAAGCGAGTTTGAAGACGATGTTGATTACGGTGATGAACCCACTTTTCCTGATCCGAGAAAGTTCTCCCATATCTCGGAGGAAGAAATATACGGGGGTGAGCCATCAACGGTATCGCAGCCGGCGGTTGTTCCCGTTGGAGGTACTCTTTTCACCTTTTGACCTAATTTCCCTTTTTAATTTTGAAGAGGAGGCTTTAACATTCTCCCTTTTATATTGCAGGATTGGCTGAGAACGTCGAAGCTGCATCCTCCTCGCAGATCGAGGAGATGGTACAAGAGTTGACCCAGCCAGAAGGGGTTACGGCTTTAGTTGCCGAGATAACTCCAGCGGGGGCAACTACTGATGCCGGGGAGGCTTCTCCTTTGCCGGAAGAGGAGACAACCCTAAGGCCGGGGAAGAACCCACTCTGCCGGGTGAAGGGGTTGCTATTGAAGCTAGGGAGACTTCCACTCCGCAGGACTTGCCCAAGGATTCGGCGTCTCTGGACCTCCCAGATGGTAAGGAAGTTCTGATATATTAAATGTTTCGCTTTTCACCTTTGTGACTAATGTTGTGGTCATTTGCAGAGGGAACTAAGGGGCTCAGGTGAGGAGTCCAATGATTGATATCCTCCGGAAGGCCACACGGCTCAGGTCTCGGCTGAAGTTTCTGAGGAGGAGGTTCCTGCAGAGATAGCACCTCTGGAAACGCCCGAGGCTACTTCTGCTCTAGCCGTATCGGTGGTCAGCACAACTCTTGTGCGAGAAGATCCGCCTTATATCCCTTATCCCATGACAGAAAAGGGGTCAGGAAGCTTCCCAGGCGGTGACGATATGGGGGAACTGGCACGCCAGATGGTGCAACAATTCTTTGCTTCGATGGGATCATGTATTGATCTCATTTTACGAGGAAGCAGCTCTTTCAATTTTGCCCAGACGCTTCTCAGAAATCTGGCCGAGAAATCTGGCCGAGAACGTCGAAAGACGCGGATTAAGCAGACGCGAGGGACGTAGCCTTGTGCATTTTCCATCAATCCCAAAATGGACTAAGTGTTCTCCTTTAAAAAGGACCCCGTTTACTGAGGGGACGCGACTTTGCATCACGCGGACATTCCTCTAGGACGCGGGTGATCGTCATCCAATCTGGGGAGGGGACGCGAATTTTGGATACGTTTCCTCAATCTGCGTCTTGGTGTAACCTCCCAGGCGTTACATACAGCCTTGATGTGATCTTCAAATCTTTATTGATGATCGGGAATGCTGTTTCCTGAAGGGGTTATCCACGCGTCGGCTTCTTATTGGTCTTGAGCGTCAATTCCCTTTAATGAGAAACCGATACGGGTGGTTGGAGATTAGCGCCTGCGACGGTTTCGAAACGGCTTTACACGCGTCAGTCCCTTAGTGGACCTTGACAATCGTGCGGTCATTAAGGCCGGCGGTTCAGATTAAGAGATCATTAATTGCAGTCATCGGGGGCTGCCTATAAATAGGGCGCACCCTCTCCCTTCAATCCAATCTTTGGACTGTTTTTCTTTTTTTGAGAGCGAGCGCTCTGAGAACCTTCATCTTCTTCAGAGTATTGTCTCTATGGATGAGGATGGTTCTGTGGATGAAGATGACCCAGGGCTTGTATGCTCCTGTTTGGTCTCTTCCCTGATCATCTTGCACGCCCGCGTTTGGATGCAGAGAGCCCGACTCTTGGTAGAGGCCTCTGTTGGTAAGCCGTCCCGATTAGCCATGATATTTTAATCTACCACGGCCTGCACCTTAGCATCACCATTATCTGGACCCCCTCACGAAGTCTGTGTTGGTACATTCCTTCTGGAATTTGCGCCACAGATTTAAACTTCTCTGGACGCGAGTGCAGGGGTCTTTGGCACTTGGCGCTGGCATTGTTCACAAAGTTTGCGTTTCAAAGCCACTGTCTTGGCGCGTTTTATGGCTACTGCCTTAGACGAATTCTAAAAAGGTTTCAGACCCGAGCCTTGCAACTCTTGTTCACTCAACAAGGAGATGGTAACTTTCGGCGTCTGTGCCTTTTTTGGCGTCTGTGCTTTCGACTTGGGCGTAGAATGAGACCGCGTTTTGATTCGCGTTTGTCTCTGCTGACGCAGCAGTTTGGCTCACTGCGTGGGTTATTCCCGCGTCTGCTTGGCTGACTGCGTGGATCATTCCCACGTCTGCTTGGCTGACTGCGTGGATCATTCCCGCGTTTGCAGTCTGCATTTGCGACTTAGTTTTTCTCTGTTGAAACATACTAAGTTGCATATTGTTCTGATTCCTTTGTTTCATTCCTTGCAGGTAGACTTGCTGGTTTGCTGGGCCCCTGGAAGGATGCTTTGGCCGGCGAACTTGTTCGATGTTCACCTATAAGAGAGTATATTATGGTCCTCGTCACCTATAAGAGAGTATATTACGTCTCTGACGAGGACCCAACCCTCGCCAAGGTCTCTTCAAATCTGCTTCGCCATTCATGCCTGCTGGCAAGAGATGGTCAGGCTATGCATGACGGCGATGAGGGTTCCGGCGGTTGCGGTGGCGGACAAGATCCTCTTCCTCTCCCACTCTAGAAGTCACATCAAGGACTCGTCATGTCTGCTGGATGGTCTGCTGGGGAAGAGATGTTCATGAACGAAGGGTTGCAGGACTTTCTGCTGCCACCGGACCTCAAGAACACCATTGCTCTTAGCTTAGTCAGCTAGGGCGCTTTCGATGTTTACATCATGCATCGTGGTGTAACCAGCTTCTATTGTAGCCACAAAACATCGCGCACCTGGAATCTGACGCGGCTTATAAGGAGTGAGTGCAACCTCTAAGAGAGAGAGGGACTTCTTTGTACTCCTTAATTGTAACACTCAATCTTATTGTATAAGAGAGCGTTTTGTATCACTTTCATATGTTTGGAAATAAATAAAGTGACACTTTTCTTTTTGCCTCTTTCCTTGTCTTGAACTTTTTGTCTTAGGCGCATAGAAGCAAAGAATCTCTGACTTTGTCAAAATTATGATGATAATCTCAACAAGTCAAACTTGGAGGGAAAGATCCTATTTCAGGAACTCTCACAGTACTGTCAGAGGTGTAATATTAACTTGACAGGGATGAAATAATTTTTGGTGGACCTGCCACTTTATAAGAGAAAGCGACAAGTAGAATTGGTACCCCCAGGGAGGGTGAACTTTTATCAAGTGTTTGAGATTAACTTGATTGAGCTCAACTGGGGATTTGAGGGAAATACTGTTGATGGTGTAGTATTAACCTAACAATGTTTTTTAGGTAGACTTGTTGTTCTGCTAAAGAGAATAACAAGTGGGACTAGACTCGTGGGGAATCTAGGAAAGTTTGTTACCGTCAGAGGTGTGATATTAACTTAACGGGTTGAAAGTGGTCTTGTCAGAAGTGTAATGTTAACTTGACAAGGATGTGAGTCAGAGTGTGATATTAACTTAACTCAGAAGTGTCACTGTCATAGGTGTAATGTTTAACTTGACAATGAGGGAATGCTAGAGGTGTAATGTTGAACTTAGCATTGGTCATCTCGGCTTGGATAAGGAAGTCCGAGGGAAAGTCATGGCTATAGGTGTATTGTTGAACTTAGCAATGACTTGGATACTAGAGGTGTGGTGTTAACTTAGCATCATCCATTTCAGCTTCGATATGGAAGTCTGAAGAAGAGTGACTGTCAGAGGTGTAATATTAAACCTGGCAGAAACTTGATTACTGTTTAGAGGTGTGGTGTTGAACTTTAACAGCAATTTGTCAGAGGTGTGATGTTAACTTGACAAAGATTGACTCATGATAAGAGCAATTTTGAGGACCTGTCATTCTATTGGTGAGAATTGACAAGTGATAATTTGAAGTGCCAGAGGTGTAGTGTTAACTTGGCAAATTTGAAGATTTGGTACTCCGTGTAGAGTTGACAAGCAAAATTTGTACTCGACAAGGAATATTAAAAAGTTTCCATTACCAGAGGTGTAGTGTTAACTTAGTAATGGTTGTATTTTGTAGACCTACCATTCTGTGGATGAGAATTGGTAGGGGATTTTGGAGGAAAGAGTGGAGCCAAGTCCACTTAGGATTTTTAGCAAACCCTCAGCTATCAACGGATTTGAGGTGCCTTTACCAACTACCGTTTGAGTTGGGCTAGCCATGCTATTCCCCTCAGCATGATGAGTTGTCGAAGACTTATGTTGGGCTTAAAAGCCAACATTTTCCTCTATCCTTAGCCGTCGGAGGCGTCGGATCAAATGGGAACATGTCCCTTAGGATTTTTAGCAAATCCTCAGCTGTCAACGGGTTTGATATGCCTTTACCAACTACCGTTTGAGTTGGGCTGGCCATGCTATTCCCCTCAGCATGATGAGTTGTCGAAGACTTATGTTGGGCTTAAAAGCCAACATTTTCCTCTATCCTTAGCCGTCAGAGGCGTCGGATGTTTTGATCAGAGGTGTACTTTTAACTTGATCGGCGGAAGGATACCATCTAGGGATAGTACTTCTTCAGGAACCTGCCGTTAATAGGCATCATGAGTGTATCGCCATTCGAGGTTATGAGGCGATATGATCCATTTGAGTAGACTGACTCTACTACAAATGGTCCTTCCCATTTGGGTTGGAATTTTCCTTTTGTCTTGTGCGTCATTACCATGGGTCTTCTGACGGCTAAGACTAGGTCGCCTTTCTTGAAAGTTCGCACTTTAACTTTCTTGTTGAAGGCTCTGGTGATTCGAGCCTGGTAGAGCTCGATTTGCTGTTGGGCTTGCAGACGCTTGTCGTCTAAGGCCTCCAGTTCCTGGAGTCGCTGTCGATGCTTCTCCTCTGTCGTCATCTCCGCTGTCAAGGCGACGTGTAGAGATGGAATTTGGATCTCCAGGGGAAGTACGGCTTCACATCCGTATACCAAGAAAAACGGCGTGGCCTTAGTCGGGGTTCGCACAGTTGTGCGATAAGCCCATAAGCATTCACCCAACTTGTCGTCCCAGTCTCGTTGACTTTTCGAGACGAACTTTTTGAGAAGCTTGCCAATAGTCTTGTTGAAAGCTTCTGCGAGGCCATTGGCGGCAGGATAGTATGCCGTTGAGGACACACTCTGGATTCTGAACTTAGCGCAGAATCTCTGGAAAGCCTGGCTGATGAACTGGGGTCCATTGTCATGGACAATTCGCCGAGGTACGCCGAAACGGTAAATAACGTGATGTTTCACGAACTTGATCACGTTCGACGACTTGACCTCCTTCAAAGGAATGGCTTCGGCCCATTTAGAGAAGTAATCGGTTATTGTCAGAATGAACCGATGTCCTTTTGATGATGGCGGGCTGATAGGTCCGACCACGTCCATGCCCCACATTTCAAATGGCCAGGTAGAGGCCGTAGAGTGGAGATAGTCTGGCGCTTGATGGATAAAGTCACCATGCACTTGGCAGGCGTGACATTTCTTGGCATAAGTGACGGCCTCGGCAATTATCTTAGGCCAGTAGTAACCCAATCTTTGGAGTCGATGTGCCAGTTTTGGGCCAGGTTGATGGGCTCCACACATACCGTCATGGGCCTCTTTCAATACTTCTTGTGCTTCGTTTGGTGAGAGGCACCGGAGTAAGATCCCGTCATGCGATCGACGATACAATGTTCGCGTAATCGCATTATAATAGAATTTGGGGGCTTTCCTTCGAATGGCAGCCGCTTCTTTGGCGTCTTCAGGCAGGATGCCATACAAGACGAAATCAATGTAGGGGAACCGCCAGTCTCTACGCTCTGGACCGGTTGACGCTTCAAGTGCTTCTTCGCGGTGACGACCTCCCGTTGACTCCTGATAATCCTCAAGAGCATTTCTCGGGCAATACAGGTCGTGGCTGTAGACGAATATCTTCTCCATTGCTCCAGCTGGAAGAGCTAGGGAGGCAGCCAGGGATGCGAGTGCATCGGCGTGCGCATGTTGCCTGCGTGGTACATGGTCGATGTAGAAGCTTGTAAATCCCTCGGCCATGCGGATAGTTGCATTGTAATAGGGTACCAAGTCTTCATGTCTGACTTCGTACTCCCCGCGAACTTGGCTGACGATGAGTTTAGAGTCACCGTATGCCTCGAGATTTTTAACGTCAATCTCATCGGCGAATTGCATCCCAATCAAAAGAGCGTTGTATTCTGCCACATTATTGGAACAAGGCTCGGTCAGTGAGACAGCTCGGGGAATCACATAATTTTGTAGGGAGACGAGTATCACTCCTACCCCCGCTACTATGTGTCCCTTCGGGCTTGTTCTTGATGCACCGTCGAAGAAAAGTTGCCATACTTGACTTTCGAACGATGTCTGAGTCTGGTAGACTTCGGCAACTTCATCTGAGAGATCCTCGTAGAGTTTGACTGCCCTCGGATCTGGGTGTTCAGCTAAGAAGTCCGCCACCGCTTGTCCCTTAATAGCCTTTTGTGGCAGAAAATGCATCTCATATTGTGATAGCAATATGGCCCATTTTGCCAGTCGGCCATTTAGCGATGAAGGTTTAGTCATAAGTAACCTCAGAGGGTTGACTTTTGATATGACATTTATAGTTTGGCCTACCAGATAGTGTCGCATTTTCTGGATAGCGAACACCAGCGCCAAACATTCCTTCTCGATCGGGTTATACCGATGTTCGGCTCCGATCATTGTTCTACTTAGATAGTAGATTGCTTGCTCACGTCCTTCTTCATCATTCTGAGCTAGTAGAGCTCCTAAAGAATGATCCATTGCTCGGACATACACCAGAAACGGCTTTCCGGATACTGGAGCTGCAAGGACTGGTGGTTGGGTGAGGTATTGCTTGATTTCCTCGAACGCTTGATGGCAAGCGTCATCCCAAATGAATGAGACACCCTTCTTCATCAGCTTAGCGAAGGGTTGGCATCTTCCGGAAAGGTTTGAGATGAACCTGCGGATGTACGCCAATCGTCCTTGTAATCCCCTGAGCTACTTGAGGCTTTTCGGGGGTTGCATCTCCTGGATAGCGCGGATCTTTTCCGGGTCCAAATGGATTCCGGTGGAGGTTACAATAAATCCTAAGAATTTGCCACTGGCCACCCCAGGAAGGACTTCGTGGGATTCATCTTCAATTGATGAGCCCGCATGATGTCGAAGACTACCTTCAGGTCCGCTACGTGATCACCTTTAGTGCGGCTTTTTACCGCGATGTCATCAACATAACATTCCACCGTTTTGCGTATTTGCTGATGAAAAATGGCATTCATGGCCCTTTGATATGTTGCCCCTGCATTCTTCAGCCTGAAGGGCATGACGGTGTAGCAATACACTCCTAGAGGTGTTCTGAAGGAGGTATGCTTTTCGTCATCAGGATACATTTTGATTTGATTGTATCCTGAGAATCCGTCCATGAAGGACATTCGTTCGAATCCACAAGTATTGTCAATCATGACATCTATGATCGGCAATGGGAATTCGTCCTTGGGGCAGGCCTCGTTTAGGTCGCGGAAGTCGATGCAGATCCGGATCTTCCCGTTCTTGTTGGAGACGGGGACGATGTTGGCTATCCAGTCGGGATGCTGTTCTTCCCTGATGAAGCCAGAATCAATAAGTTTTCTGACTTCTGATTGAACTGCCTCCATTATTTCTGGGCGAAACCGTCGCTGCTGTTGTTTGACAGGTTTTACGTCCGGATTGATGTTGAGGCAGTGCATGGCCACTTGAGGATCAAGTCCTGGCATGTCCTCATAATTCCAGGCGAAGACATCTATATACTCTTGTACAAGAGATATTAGATCCTTCTTCTCCGATGGTGACAGGCCGTCACTTATGAAGATGGGCTTGGGGTTGGCCTCATCTCCTAGGTTGATCTGAACAACCTTGTCTTCTGTGGGTGGCTCACGCTGTTCAAAGCGGGTATCCCAAAGAGCATTTAAATGTTTGATCCATGGATCTGTATCAGATTGGATCATTTCTTCATTTCCATCTTCCAGGTGGCTTGTCGAAACCATGTTCACTGAAAGTTCCTTGAAGATGTTGCCGATACTAACATCTGACTCCCAAGATGATGTGTCTGAAGAGTAATCGTTGCTCAACGATTCTTGAGAATCAGAGGCTGATGGGACCGGAGTCGATACATAGCCCAACCCCCGGCGCGTCCGATGATAATAATCGGGGGCCTTCCCTTTCGGCACAAAGGGTCAAAGTAGCGTTCTCCTTCCTTTTTCAAAGTTCAACCCGGGTCTGTTGGTTAGATCATACCCCATGCACTTCATCATTTTGAGCGCTTTTGGTTCATAATGACTGAGCTGAGGGGATTCCTCTTCGCTTTCCGAGTCTTCGCGGGGCATTGGCTCAGATGAGATTCGCCCAAAGAGAATTGGTTTTTGGCCTTTCCGTCTGGCTGGAACCATGAATATAGATTCTTGCGCATTACCATTATCCTGGTATGTCTCGAAAGATGATTTTACTGGTACATGCAATGATGTCAAAGCATCTATTGCCGACCAGATGTCATCGTCTACGTCGGTACTAGTATCCGACGGTATTGAATCGGATGCACACGCAGAAAAATACTCAAAGTCTAAATTCTCATTAATATACCAACCGCCTGCATCGTCGGTGGTATTATCGACATCGAGCTTATTAGTGCTTTTTACAAGTGGTTCCAACTTTCACAGGCACTCCTCTTGCTCGGGCTCAGAGTCAGCCTCATTACCAGAGTTTGGCACTTCCAGTTGCGGGGTTTCATCCACCGGATCTTGATATAGGAGGGAGTCCGTGAAATAATTTTCGACCCCCTTAAACGGATACCTTTCGGCAATCAACGTTTGCACCTTCCCACTCGCGTCAATATATTTCATGACTTGGTGAAGAGTGGAGGGAACGATGGAGTTGCGGTGAATCCATGGTCGTCCCAGCAGCAGATTGTAGGAAGTGTCGGCATCGATGACGTAGCATGTCACCTCTGACTTGAGGCTCCCAATCTGGCACTTGAGCTTGATCTTCCCTGTCGGACGGGTACCGTTGGCATTGAACCCGTAGATGGTTGTCTGTGTAGGGCTCAGACGGTGGGTAGGGATGCCGAGGTGTTGCATGACTCGGCGAGGCATGATGCTCAATGCGGACCCTGGATCTACCTGAATGCGGTTCACCTCAGATGATCCGATATAACCTGTGAAGTACAGGGGTCAATCATGCTTCCCTTTGACCTGCATATCATCTGCCGTGAAGGTAATGCAGGGAGCATTCTGGGAGGTTTGGAGACAATTCTCTACATCTTCCTTTTTTGGCACCTGGGTCATAAAGACCTCAGCGTTTGCCAGCGCTTCTTGTAGAGCCTCCCTGGTCGACTTTGATAGTCTTAGAAGCTCATACAGGGTGATCCGCGCCGGGATGTTGGCCAATTGAGCCAGGACATCAAAGCGGTAAGGCGTTGTGGATCCCTCCGCTATACCCTTTTGAAGAGCTCGAGAGAATCGAGTCTCTTTTTGTTTCTCCACTGGGGACTTCGTGGAGGGCCTAGTTGGCTCTGCAGTTGGTTGTGGAGGGGCTACTGCCGTCTCACCGTACTGTTTCAAGTACGCCTGTCCTGAACGAGTCCCCGTCATTGGTTGGTTGGGCTCTGCGGCCAAGACTATTGTTTCCTCTTCTGAATCAGTCAGTGAGGGAACATCATCCTCTGCTTCTCGGGAGGAAGCACATACCACATGGCAGGACGAAGCTTTTGCCTTGCCTTTGGACTTCCTGTTGGTTACAGTAGTCCACTGCTGGATGTCTACTAAGTTAGGGTGGACCCACATAATTTCCCTTGAGGCGTAGGGACGGGTACCAAGCCCTTCTCCTGCTGCTGGTGAGGGTCTGTGTTGACTATTCTCAGTTCTCCTCTTGGAATAGGGATCACCCCCGCAGGCGTTGGGGGTTGTCTTCCGAACTGGAGAGCTGACGTCACATTGGCCGTCACCTTCTTCTGCTCTGGTCGGAGTTTTAACACTTCCGCGTCAATCAGAGCTTGAAGGACATCCTTGAAGATGTAGCAGCTTTTGGTAGGATGTCCCAACATCCTGTGATACATGCAGTAGTTGGGGTTGTCGGTCTTGCCGACTTCCTCCGGGCGCCTAATTTCAGGGAGCTTCAGTCGGTTGCTCTTGTTGAGTAGCTTGAAGAGCGAATCGACATGTTCCTCCTTGAAGGAATACTGCTTGTTGGCGCGGGGTTGGCTTGAAGAGCCACTCGCCTTGGCTGGTTGAGGTTTGGTGAGAGATTTGGTCTCCGTCGCCAAATTATCCTTCCGCTTCGTCTGGAGGGAGGTGTCTGGTGCTCGCCTGGTCGACCTTTCCGGCCTAGGCTTGCCTTCTTCTGCCCTGACGCGGGCAACAATCTCCTCAGCCAACATTTTCTTCTATCCTTAGCCGTTGGGGGCGTCGGATGTTAATGAAGAAATTCTTCTTTGCTTTGATCAGAGGTGTACTATTAACTTGATCAGCGGAAGAATACCATCTAAGGATAGTACTTCTTCAGGAATCTGCCATTGATTGGCATCATAAGTGTATCGCCATTCGAGGTTATGAGGCGAAATGATCCATTCGAGTAGACTGACTCTACCACAAATGGTCCTTCCCATTTGGGTTGGAATTTGCCTTTCGTCTTGTGCGTCATCACCATGGGTCTTCTGACGGCTAAGACAAGGTCACCTTTCTTGAAAGTTTGCACTTTAACTTTCTTGTTGAAGGCTCTGGTAATTCGAGCTTGGTAGAGCTCGATTTGTTGTTGGGCTTGCAGACGCTTGTCGTCTAAGGCCTCCAGTTCCTGGAGTCGCTGTCGATGCTTCTCCTCTGTCGTCATCTCCGCTGTCAAGGCGACGCGTAGAGATGGAATTTGGATTTCCAGGGGAAGCACGGCTTCACATCCGTATACCAAGGAAAACGGCGTGGCCTTTGTCGGGGTTCGCACTGTTGTGCGATAGGCCCATAAGCATTTGCCTAGCTTGTCGTCCCAGTCGCGTTGACTCTTCGAGACAAACTTTTTGAGAAGCTTGCCAATGGTCTTGTTGAAAGCTTCTGCGAGGCCATTGGCGGCAGGATAGTATGCCGTTGAGGACACACTCTGGATTCTGAACTTAGCGCAGAATCTCTGGAATGCCTGGCTGATGAACTGGGGTCCATTGTCATGGACAATCCGCCGAGGTACACTGAAACTGTAAATAACGTGATGTTTTATGAACTTGATCACGTTGGACGACTTCACCTCCTTCAAAGGAATGGCTTCAGCCCATTTGGAAAAGTAATCAGTTATTGCTAGAATGAACCGATGTCCCTTTAATGATGGTGGGCTGATAGGACCAACCACATCCATCCCCCACATTTCAAATGGCCATGTAGAGGTCGTAGAGTGGAGGTACCCTGGTGCTTGATGGATAAAATCTCCATGTATTTGGCAAGCGTGACATCTTTTGGCATAGGCGACGGCGTCGGCAACCATCTTGGGCCAATAGTAGCCCAACCTTTAGAGTCGATGTGCCAGTTTTGGGCCAGGTTGATGGGCTCCGCACGTACCGTCGTGGGCCTCTTTCAATACCTCCTGGGCCTCTTTTGGTGAGAGGCACCGGAGTAAGATCCCGTCATGCGACCGACGATACAACGTTCGTGTAATCGCATTAAAGTAAAACTTAGGGGCTTTCCTTCGAATGGCAGCTGCCTCTTTGGCGTCCTCAGGCAGGGTGCCGTACAAGACATAGTCGATGTAGGGGAATCGTCAGTCTTTAAGCTCTGGACCGGCCGACAATTCCAGCACTTCTTTGCCTCGACAATCTCCCTTTGACTCCTGATAGTCCTCGAGAGTATTTTTCGGGCAATGCAAGTCGTGGCTGTAGACGAATATTTTCTCCATTGCTCCAGCTGGAAGAGCTAGGGAGGCTGCAAGGGATGTGAGTGCATCGGCGTGCGTATTTTGCCTGCGCGGTACATGGTCGATGTAGAAGTTAGCAAACCCCTCGGCCATGCGGATAGTTGCGTTGTAATAGGGTACTAAGTCTTCATGTCTGACTTCGTACTCCCAGCGAATTTGGCTGACGATGAGTTTAGAGTCACCGTATGCCTCGAGATTTTTAACGCCAATCTCATCGGCGAGCTGCATCCCGATCAATAGAGCATTGTACTCTGCCACATTGTTGGAACAAGGCTCCGTTAGCGAGACAGCTCGGGGGATCACATAATTTTGTGGGGAGACAAGTACTACTCCTACCCCCGCCACTACGTGTCCCTTGGGGCTTGTCCTTGATGCACCGTCGAAGAAAAGTTGCCACACTTGACTTTCGAACGATGTCTGAGTCAGGTAGACTTCGGCCACTTCGTCTGGGAGATCCTCGTAGACTTTGGCTGCCCTCGGATCTGGGTGTTCAGCTAGGAAGTCTGCCACCGCTTGTCCCTTAATGGCTTTCTGCGGCAGAAAGTGCATATCATACTGGGATAGCAACATGGCCCATTTTGCCAGCCGGCCATTTAGTGAAGAAGGCTTTGTCATAAGTAACCTCAGGGGATTGACTTTTGATATGACATTTATAGTCTGGCCTACCAGATAGTGTCGCATTTTCTGAATGGCGAACACTAGTGCCAAACATTCCTTCTCGATCGGGTTGTACCGATGTTCGGCTCCGATCATTGTTCTACTCAGATAGTAGATTGCCTGTTCTCGTCCTTCTTCATCATTCTGAGCTAGTAGAGCTCCCAAAGAATGGTCCATTGCCCAGACGTACACCAGGAAAGGCTTTTCGGACACCGGGGCTATAAGGACTGGTGGTTGGGTGAGGTATTGTTTGATTTCCTCAAACGCTTGTTGGCAAGCACCATTCCAAATGAACGAGACACCCTTCTTCATCAACTTAGCGAAGGGCTGGCATCTTCCGGAGAGGTTTGAGATGAACCTGCGGATGTACGCCAATCGACCTTGTAAACCCCTAAGTTCCTTGAGATTTCTCGGGGGTTGCATCTCTTGGATAGCGCGAACTTTCTCCGGATCCAAATGGATTCCTGTGGAAGTCACAACAAATCCTAAGAATTTGCCACTGGCTACCCCCAGGAAGGACTTGGTGGGGTTCATCTTCAATTGATGAGCCCGCATGATGTCGAAGACCACCTTCAGATCAGCTATGTGATCTCCTTTAATGCGACTTTTCACCGCAATGTCATCGATATAACATTCCACCGTTTTGCGCATTTGCTGATAGAAAATGGCATTCATGGCCCTTTGGTAGGTTGCCCCCGCATTCTTCAGTCCAAAAGGCATGACAGTATAGCAATATACCCCTAGAGGAGTCCTGAAGGAGGTATGCTTTTCATCATCAGGATACATTTTGATTTGATTGTATCCTGAGAATCTGTCCATGAAGGACATTCGTTCGAATCCACAAGTATTGTCAATCATAACATCTGTGATTGGCAATGGGAATTCGTCTTTGGGGCAGGCCTCGTTTAGATTGCGGAAGTCGATGCAGATCCTGATCTTCCCGTTCTTCTTGGCGACGGGGACGATGTTGGCTACCCAGTCGGGATGTTGTTCTTCCCGGATGAAAACAGAATCGATGAGCTTTCTAACTTCTGATTGAATCGCCTCCATTATTTCGGGACGGAACCGTCGCTGCTGTTGTTTGACAGGTTTTACGTCCGGATTGATGTTGAGGCGGTGCATGGCCACTTGAGGATCAAGTCCTGGCATATCCTCGTAATTCCAGGCGAAAATGTCTATATACTCTTGTACAAGAGATATTAGATCCTTCTTCTCCTGAGGTGATAGGCCATCACTTATGAAGATGGGCTTAGGGTTAGCCTCATTTCCTAAGTTGATCTGAACGACCTTGTCTTCTGTGGGTGGCTCACGCTGTTCAAAGCGGGTATCCCAAAGAGCATTCAAATGATTGATCCAAGGATCTGCATCTGCGAGGATCATTTCTTCATCTTCATCCCCCAGGTGGCTTGTTAAAACCATGTTTACTGAAAGTTCCTTGAAGATGTTGCCGACACTGACATCTGACTCTCAAGATGATGTGTCTGAAGAGTGATCGTTGCTTTACGATTCTTGAGAATCGGAGGCTTATGGGACCGGAGTTGATACATAGCCCAACCCCCGGCGCGTCCGATGATAATAATTGGGGGCCTTCCCTTTTGGCACAAAGGATCAAAGTAGCGTTCTCCTTCCTCTGCCGAAGTTCAACCCGGGTCTGTTGGTTAGATCATACCCTATGCACTTTATCATTTTGAGCGCTTTTGGTTCATAATGACTGAGCTGAGGGGATTCCTCCTCACTTTCCGATTCTTCGCGGGGCGTTGGTTCAGTCGTCATTCGCCCAAAAAGGATTGGTTTTTGGCCTTTTCGTCTTGTCGGAACCATGAATATAGATTCCTACGCATCACCATTATCCTGGTATGTCCCGAAAGATGATTTTACTGGTACATGCAATGATGTCAAGGCATCCATTGCCGACCAGATGTCATCGTCTACGTCGGTACTAGTATCCGACGGTATTGAATCGGATGCACACGCAGAAAAATACTCAAAGTCTAAATTCTCATTAATATACCAACCGCCTGCATCGTCGGTGGTATTATCAACATCGAGCTTATTAGTGCTCTTTACAAGTGGTTCCAACTTCCACAGGCACTCTTCTTGCTCGGGCTCAGTGTCAGCCTCATTACCAGAGTCTGGCACCTCCAGTTGCGGGGTTTCATCCACCGGATCCTGATATAGGAGGGAGTCCGTGAAATAATTTTCGACCCCCTTAAATAGATACCTTTCGGCAACCAACGTTTGCACCTTCCCACTCGCGTCAATGTATTTCATGACTTGGTGAATAGTGGAGGGAACGATGGAGTTGCGGTGGATCCATGGTCGTCCCAGCAGCAGATTGTAGGAAGTGTCGGCATCGATGACGTAGCACGTCACCTCCGACTTGAGGCTCCCAATCTGGCACTTGAGCTTGATCTTCCCCATCGGACGGGTGCCGTTGGCATTGAACCCGTAGATGGTCGTCTGTGTAGGGCTCAGACTGTGGGTAGGGATGCCGAGGTGTTGCATGACTCGGCGGGGCATGTGCTCAATGCGGACCCTGGATCTACCTGAATGCGGTTCACCTCAGATGATCCGATATAACCTGTGAAGTACAGGGGTCGATCATGCTTCCCTTTAACCTGCATATCATCTGCCGTGAAGGTAATGCAGGGAGCATTCTGGGAGGTGTGGAGACAATTCTCTACATCTTCCTTCTTTGACACCTGGGTCATAAAGACCTCAGCATTTGCCAGAGCTTCTTGTAGAGCCTCCCTGGTCGACTTTGATAGTCTTAGAAGCTCATACAGGGTGATCCGCGCCGGGATGTTGGCCAATTGAGCCAAGACATCAAAGCGGTAAGGCGTTGTGGATCCTTCCGCTATACCCTTTTGAAGAGCTCGAGAGAATCGAGTCTCTTTTTGTTTCTCCACTGGTGGCTTCGTGGAGGGCCTAGTTGGCTCTGCAGCCGGTTGTGGAGGGTTTGCCGCCACTTCGCCGTACTGCTTCAAGTAGGGCTGTCCTGAACGAGTCCCCGTCATTGGTTGGTTGGGCTCTGCGGCCAAGACTATTGTTTCCTCTTCTGAATCAGTCAGTGAGGGAACATCATCCTCTGCTTCTCGGGAGGAAGCACATACCACATGGCAGGACGAAGCTTTTGCCTTGCCTTTGGACTTCCTGTTGGTTACAGTAGTCCACTGCTGGCTGTCCACTAGGTCAGGGTGGACCCACATGATTTCCCCTTGAGGCGTAGGGACGGGTACCAAGCCCTTCTCCTGCTGCTGGTGAGGGTCTGTGTTGACCACTCTTAGTTCTCCTCTTGGGATTGGGACCACCCCTGCAGGTGCTGGAGGTTGTTTTCCAAACTGGAGAACTGACGTCACGTTGGCTGTCACCTCCTTCTGTTCTGGTCGGAGTTTCAACACCTCCGCGTCAATCAGAGCCTGAAGGATGTCCTTGAAAATGTAACAGCTTCTGGTAGGGTGTCCCAACATCCTATGGTATAAGCAGTAGTTGGGGTTGTCGGTCTTGCCGACTTCCTGAGGGCGCCTGGCCTCAGGGAGCTTCAGTCGGTTGCTCTTGTTGAGTAGCTTGAAGAGCGAATCGACATGTTCCTCCTTAAAGGAATACTGCTTGTTGGCGCGGGGTTGGCTTGAAGAGCCACTCGCCTTGGCTGGTTGAGGTTTGGTGGGAGATTTGGTCTCCGTCGCCAAATTATCCTTCCGCTTTGTCTGGAGGGAGGTGTCTGGCGCTCGCCTAGTTGACCTCTCCGGCCGCGGCTTGCCTTCTTCTGCACTGACGCGGGCAACAATCTCCTCAGCCTGTTCACCCTGCTGGACCAATTGCTTCCAGGTGCGACTTTCAGCAACTCCTATTTGAGCGAGGAGTGAGGTTTGGAGGTTGTGGCGGCATGTTTCCACCAGGGTGGCCTGGGTCATACCGCTTGGACACCGGAGTGCCACGTTCCGAAATCTTTCCACGAAAGATTTGACGGACTCTCCCTTTTGCTGTCTCGTAGCTAACAGGGTGGGCATTGTGACCTCGGAGTCATCTTCGAAGAAGCGTGTTAAGAACAGCTTCTCCAAGTCGCCCCAGTTCTTGATAGAACCTTCCGGGAGTTTCATGAACCACTCAAAGGCCAACCCTTTCAGGGTGCCGATGAACAGTCGCGCCAGGATGGCGTCATTATCTACTACATTCCCGGTTTGGGATTTGAAGTAGTAGATGTGCTGATTAGGGGACCCCTTCCCATCAAAGGCTTGGAGGGTTGGAGCCTTGAACTTAGGAGGGTACGGGACTAAATCCCACTCAGCTGGATAGGGCCGGACCACTCCAGCTTCTTGGAGGTCTTTGCGACTAGCAAGGGCATTGAGGCGTTCCTCCAATTGACTCATCCTTTTAGCATGAGCCTTCCCTGGGTCTCGGTCGCCCTTTGAAGAGGGTTTGGACGAGCCAGAAGTAGATCGAGGCTTCTCTTCAGAAGGCTCGGAAGATGAGCTTCCTCCCTTTCTCTCTCTGTCCCTCGGCCTCCTAGGAGGAGATCTCCTCCTGTCTTCGAGCAGCTGTGCAAGCGCCAGCTTGATAGCGTCGATAGATTCCTGTTGAGACACAATCATCTCCATTTGTCTCTTTTGGATCTGTTCCAGACGTCTAGCTGTCTCATCAGGAGTGCCTGTCATGTAGGCAGAGGTCTCCTTCTCAACGGAGGAGTTTGAAGCCCTTGATTCCACTACGGCAGAGTGGGAATCGTTCACTTTAATGCCATGGGCTAAGGCATTATAGTCAACCGGGGGAATGGCCCCAGTCCGGGTACGAGTGTGTTGATACACCCCTTCCGGTTCAGAGTCAGACTCATCTGAGCTGACTGCAAGTCCTTTTCCCTTGCTTCTGCTTGTCATGTTCGCAGTAAGCTCCGGGTATTCAACGTCAGAGAAGATTCTCCTTCTATGGGAGCGCCTTCTTTTGGCTGACGGGGGGATCGAGGTCAGCTGTCTAACTAAAGACTGTTGGTGCACACTCGACCCGCAACGGCACTCCGAGAGCATGGAGATGAGCCGTTGACAGCAGCAAGATGAAGTGACCTGGTGGGCACTTCTTTTCTTTGTTAAATAATCCATCAAATCCATGGAAGAGGGATCAAAGAGACTAGCCTCACAACGTCGAAGACGGGAGGCATCCATGTGCTGTGCAGAATGGACGCAGACTTCAGGGACGCAGCTCTCGCGTCGCGGCTGTCTGATGCGCGCCTGGCGTCTCTGTTGAGATGAGATGCGAGTCTTGCGTTGATGCCTGGTGCGTCCGGGCAGAGACGGGTGAGAGAGAGTGGGCTGCTGGGCCCCATGCCTGTGAGCGCGTGTTTCTTGCTTTTGACGAGACGCAGAAGCTTCGCTTTGGCGCTTGGTAAGCTGGTCTTCAGAGGACTCAACTTGAGGAGTTACGCACTTGGGCCGCCAAACGCGGATTTCACGTACTGGACGTGCCGCGGGCAAAGCGCCAGATTGCATGTCGCGTTTAGCCTCAGTCGGACAACCAATGGTTCCAGCTTGAAGCTGACACGCGCGTCTCCTCTATCGACGCTCAGCATTTCGGTTGCGTCGCGGAGGAGGAGAGAAACTGACAACATCCTGATGCTGAACATCAGGGGTTTTAACCACGCGGGTCCTCTGAGGGACACTGACGCGGGTCTTTTGTGCGACGCAGTTGGTCGCAGCAGCAGTCGCGCGTGAGACCACGCTGGCCTTCTGAGAGGCGTTGACGCGGGTCTTCTGTGCACAAGGGACCGTAGCAGTGGCGCCCAAGAGAGCCTCAGATCGAGCTTCGGAGTTATTCCCCGCCGAGACCCTGCGACAGACGCGGGTCTTTGGACTCTTGGAGCCAGAAGAGAGAAACTCTTCGAATTTCGCCTGGTCGAACTCCACAACAAGTGTCTCGACCATTTTCCCCCTACGGAGGAGATCATCCTGTGCCACGGCTTGTTCGTCAGTGACAAACGTATTCCCCAGCGGAGTCGCCATCTCTTGTTGGACACGGAAAGAGAGGGAGGTGTAAAATTTCCTTGAATCAGATGAAAAAATTACAACAGACTAATCTTCCGGTTACAAGGGAGGGAGGATGTTGAAGCTTGAGTCCCCCCTTTGTTTAGTGCTGGGTTCTTCGTGTGGCGGTGGAGAGTGAATCTTGTTCTCCGTTGACCAGATGACCGTCTTGACCGTCAAGGGGTCTTCTCCTTGGCAGGTAGAAGGAGTAACTCAGCCCCGTCTACCAAAACTCTAAAAGAGAAGGTAGGCGAAGAGCAACTTGTACGCAGCAAGTTGGCTTGAAGAGTCGAGCTCTCTCTCTCTCTCTCTGTATGTGTTGCGCCTGTTGATATCTCTCTGTTGTCCTCTTCTGCTTCTCTTCTTTTTTTTTGATTGCCAAGGGTCCGACCCCTTCTTCATAGCGACGGGGCTATTTATATAGGTCTTAGGGGGTGAACGTCCCCCCTAAAAGCGCTCCACAATGAGGGCCAACTTCCCCGCTACATGGGCGGTAACCAACCCACGTGCTTGCTAAAGACATGCCACGATGGGGGCTGATCTCCCTTACGTGTGGGCAGTGATTGGTCCCTTAACCAAGGCGGTTATAACTGAGACGCGGGTGTCAGGCCAACGCGCCTTGATGCTGAGACGCGGGTGTCGAGCCGACGCGCCTTGATGCTGAGAAGCGGGTGTCGAGCCAACGCGCCTTGATGCTGAGACGCGGGTGTCAGGCCAACGCGCCTTGATGCTGAGATGCGGGTGTCGAGCCAGCGCGCCTTGATGCTGAGACGCGGGTGATAGTCCCTCGCGTCTAGAACTTGAAACTTTGCTTTTCAATGGCTTGTCCTCCAGTAACTTTTGGACAGCCTACAGTTATGTCTTCAAGGACATCCTTCAGGCTCTGATTGACGCAGAGGTATTAAAACTCCGTCCATAGCAGAAGAAGGTAGCGGCCAATATGACGTCATTCCTCCAGTTTGGAAGACAACCTCCAACACCCTCTGGAGTAGTCCCTGTCTCAAGAGGAGAGCTGAGAATGGTCAACACAGACCCTCACCAACAGCAAGAGAAGGGCATGGTACCCGTTTTCACACCTCGGGGAGAAGTCATGTGGGTTCATCCTGACCTTGTGGATGGCCAGCAATGGACCACTGTAACCAGCAGGAAGTCCAAAGGCAAAGCTAAAGCTTCATCCTGTAATGTGGTATGTGCCTTTTCTCGGGAAGCGGAGACTGATGTTCCCTCACTGACTGATTCAGAAGAGGAAACGTTAGCTCTGGCCACAGAACCCAACCAACTTGTGGCGGAAACCCGTTCGGGTCAGTCATATTTGAAAAAGTATGACGAAATGGTGGTAACTCCTCCAAAACCCGTTGCAGAGTCAGCCAAGCCTTCCACAAAATAACTCGTGGAAAGACAGAAAGAGCTTCGGTTCTCCAGAGTCCTCTCAAAAGACATCGCAGAAGGATCTGCAGCGCCTTACCGCTTCGATGTCCTGACTCAACTGGCCAATATCCCGGCCCGAATTACTCTTTATGAGCTCCTCAGCCTATCGAAGTCAACCAGAGAAGCTCTACAAGAGACCCTCGCTAATGCTGAGGTTTTCATGACTCAGGTGTCAATCGGACCAAAGGAGGAAGATGTAGAGGATTGCCTCCATACCTCCCAAAATGTTCCCTGCATCACCTTCACGGCAGATGATATGCAAGTCAAAGGGAAACATGATCGACCCCTATACTTCGCAGGGTATATTGGATCATCTGAGGTGAACCACATTCAGGTAGATCCCGGGTCCGCTTTGAGCATTATGCCTCACCGAGTCATGCAACATCTAGGGATTCCTACTCACCGTTTGAGCGCCACTCAGACTACTATTTATGGGTTCAATGCCAATAGTACCCGTCCAATGGGGAAGGTCAAGCTCAAATGCCAAATTGGGGACCTAAGGTCGGAGGTGACATGCTACGTGATAGATGCTGACACCTCCTACAATTTGCTGTTGGGACGACCATGGATTCATCGTAATTCTATCATTCCCTCTACTCTCCACCAAGTCATGAAATACATCGACGGGAGTGGAAAGGTGCGAACGTTGATTGCCGAAAGGCATCCGTTCAAGGGAGTGGAGAATTATTTCACAGATTCTCTCCTGTATCAGGACTCTGTGGAAACAGATGAAATCCCGCAACCAGAGGAGCCCGACTCTAATAATGAAGCCGACACCAAGCCGGAAAAAGAAGAGTGCATGTGGGAACTAGATCCACTTGTAACGGGCATTAATAAGCTCGATGTTGATAATACCACTGATGATGTAGGCGGATGGTATATTAATGAAGAATTAGATTTGGCGTATTTCTCTGTATTTGCTTCTAATTCAGTGCCGTCAGACACTAGTACCGAGGTGGATGATGATCTCTGGTCGGCAATGGATGCTTTGACATCATTGCTTGTACCAATGAAATCATCCTTCGAAACATACCGAGATGCTGGTAATGCGCAAGAATCCATATCATGGTTCCAACGAGACGGAAAGGCCAAAGACCAATTCTTTTCGGACGAGCTGAATCCGAACCAATGACCTGTGAAGAATCAGAAGGCGAGGAGGAATCCCCTCAGTTCGGTCATTATGAGCCCAATGCACTCAGAATGATGGAAAACATGGGATATGATCTGACAAACGGTCCAGGGCTGAATTTCGGCAAAGGGAGGAGAACACTACTCTGATCTTTTGTGCCAAAAGAAAAAAAACCCCTGATTATTATCATCGGACTCGCAGGGGGTTGGGCTATGTGTCAACTCTGATCCCATCAGCTTCTGAGTCTGAAGAGTCATTATGCCATGATTACTCATCGGGCACGTCATCGTGGGAGTCAGATGATAGTGTCGGCAACATCTTCAGAGAACTTTCAGTGAATATGGTTTCAACAAGCCACCTGGAAGACGGAGATGAAGAAATGATCCAATCTGATACAGATCCTTGGATCAAATACTTAAATGCTCTTTGGGATACCCGCTTTGAACAGCACGAGCCACCCACAGAAGAAAGGTTGTTCAGATCAATCTAGGAGACGAGGCTAATCCTAAGCCCATCTTTATAAGCGAAGGTCTGTCACCTTCGAAGAAAAAGGATCTAATATCTCTTGTGCAAGAATATATAGATGTCTTTGCCTGGAATTACGAGGACATGCCTGGACTTGATCCTCAAGTGGCTATGCATCGCCTCAACATTAATACGGACGTAAAGCCTGTCAAACAACAACAGCGACGGTTCCGTCCAAAAATAATGGAGGCAATTCAATCAGAAGTCAGAAAGCTTATAGACTCTGGCTTCATTAGGGAAGAACAACATCCTGATTGGGTAGCTAACATCGTCCCCGTTGCTAAAAAGAACGGAAAGATCCGAATCTGCATTAATTTTCGTGATCTAAACGAGGCCGGCCCCAAGGATGAATTCCCACTGCCAATCACAGATGTCATGATTGACAACACATGTGGATTCGAGCGAATGTCCTTCATGGATGGATTTTCAGGATATAATCAAATCAAAATGTATCCTGACGACGAAAAACATACCTCTTTCAGGACACCACTGGGGGTATACTGCTACACTGTCATGCCCTTCGGCCTGAAGAATGCGGGGGCGACATATCAAAGGGCCATGAATGCCATTTTCCACAAACACATGCGCAAAACGATGGAATGCCATGTTGACGACATCGCAGTAAAAATCCGCACTAAAGGTGATCATATAACTGATCTAAAGGTTGTCTTCGACATCATGCGGGCCCATCAATTGAAGATGAACCCTACCAAATCTTTTCTGGGGGTGGCCAGCGGCAAGTTCCTAGGGTTTGTAGTGACTTCCACAGGAATTCATTTGGATCCGGAAAAGGTTCGCGCAATCCAGGAGATGCAACCTCCGAGAAACCTCAAGGAGCTCAGGGGATTGCAAGGACGATTGGCGTACATTCGAAGGTTTATCTCAAATCTCTCCGGAAGATACCAACTTTTTACCAAATTAATGAAGAAGGGTATTTCGTTCATTTGGGACAACGCTTGCCAGCAAGCATTTGAGAAAATTAAACAGTACCTCACACAGCCACCAGTCCTTACAGCTCCAGTGTCCGGAAAACCTTTCCTGGTATACGTCTGAGCGATGGATCATTCTTTAGGAGCCTTATTAGCTCAGAACGATGATCAAGGACGAGAGCAAGCGATCTACTATTTGAGTAGAATAATGATCGGGGCTGAACACCGGTACAACCCGATCGAGAAGGAATGTTTGGCGTTGGTGTTCGCTGTTCAAAAAATGCGACACTATTTGGTAGGCCAAACAATAAACGTCATATCAAAAGTCAACCCCCTAAGGTTACTTATGACGAAGCCTTCATCGTTAAACGGCCGACTGGCAAAATGGGCCATATTGCTATCCCAATATGAGATGCACTTTTTACCATAAAAAGCTGTGAAGGGACAAACTGTGGCGTATTTCCTGGCTGAGCATCCAGATCCGAGGGCAGCCAAACTTTACGAGGATCTCCCAGACGAGGTCGCTGAAGCCTGCCAGACTCAGACATCCTTCGAAAGGCAAGTGTGGCAACTTTTCTTTAACGGTGCATCGAGAACAAGCCCAAAAGGACATATAGTGGCAGGAGTAGGAGTAGTACTCGTCTCCCACAGAACTATGTGATTCCTCGAGCTGTCTCGTTAACCGAGCCTTGTTCCAACAATGTAGCAGAATACAATGCCCTCTTGATTGGAATGCAACTCGCCGATGAGATTGGCGTTAAAAATCTCGAGGCATATGGTGACTCCAAACTCATCGTCAGCCAAGTTCGCGGGGAGTACGAAGTCAGACATGAAGATCTAGTACCCTATTACAACGCAACTGTCTACATGGCCAAGAGGTTCACCAACTTTTACATTGACCATGTACCACGCAAGCAAAATGCGCATGCAGATGCACTAGCGTCCCTCGCTGGCTCCTTAGCCCTTCCAGCCGGAGCAGTGGAGAAAATATTTGTCCACAGTCATGACCTGTATTGCCCGAGAATTGTTCCTAAGGACTACCCGGAGCCAACAGGAGATTGTCAAGACAAATAAGTTCCCGAGTCGTCAACCGGTCCAGAGTCTAGAGACTGGCAATTCCCTTACATCGATTATGTCTTGTACGGCATCCTGCTGAAGACACCAAAGAAGCGGCTGCCATTCGAAGAAAAGCCCCCAAATTCTACTATAATGCGATTACGCGAACATTGTATCGTCGATCGCATGACGGGATCTTGTTCCGCTGCCTTTCACCAAAAGAGGCACAGGAGATATTGAAAGAAGCCCATGACGGTATGTGTGGAGCCCATCAACCTGGCCCAAAACTTGCATATCGACTCCAAAGGTTGGGATATTACTGGCCCAAGATGATTGCTGACGCTATCACTTATGCCAAAAGATGTCACGCCTGCCAAGTACATGGTGATTTCATCCATCAAGCACCAGGATACCTTCACTCTACGACTTCTACCTGGCCATTTGAGATGTGGGGGATGGATGTGGTTGGCCCTATCAGCCCACCATCATCAAAGGGACATCGGTTTATTTGGCCATAACCGATTATTTCTCTAAATGGGCTGAGGCCATTCCTTTGAAGGAGGTGAAGTTATCTGACGTGATCAAATTCGTTAAACATCATGTCATTTACCGTTTTGAGGTACCTTGGCGAATCGTCCATGACAATGGACCCCAGTTTGTCAGTCAGGCTTTTCAGAGGTTCTGCGCTAAGTTCAGAATCCAGAGTGTGTCCTCAACGGCATACTATCCCGTCGCTAATGGTCTCGCAGAAGCTTTCAACAAAACCATCGGCAAACTTCTCAAGAAATTCGTCTCGAAAAGTCAGCGTGACTGGGACGACAAGCTAGGTGAATGCTTATGGGCCTATCGCACAACTGTGCGAACCCCGACTAAAGCTATGCCATTTTCTTTGGTATATGGGTGTGAAGCCGTGCTTCCACTGGAAATCCAAATTCCATCTCTACGCGTCGCCTTGACAGCAGAGATGACAAATAAGGAGAAGCATCGACAGCGACTCCAAGAGTTGGAAGCCTTAGATGATAAACGTCTGCAGGCCCAACAACAAATCGAGCTCTACCAAGCCCGGATTACCAGAGCCTTCAACAAGAAAGTTAAAGTGCGAACTTTCAAGAAAGGTGACCTTGTCTTAGCCGTCAGAAGACCTATGGTGATGACACATAAGACAAAAGGAAAATTTCAGCCCAAATGGGAAGGACCATTTGTAGTAGAGTTAGTCTACTCAAATGGATCATATCGCCTCATAACTGCAAATGGCGATACACTCATGATGCCAATCAATGGCAGGTTCCTGAAGAAGTACTATGCTTAATAGTACTCCTCCTCTGATCAAGTTAAAAGTACACCTCTGATCACAGCCCCAAATCCAAGAAAAGTTCCCTTCTTTTATTAGGTCACATCATGGTAGATCAGTGACAAGCTAATTAGGTATTGATTGTACCATTAAAGAAACAAAAGACGAAACTTGGATTCTAATGTTCCTATCTTCATTAACATCCGACACCTCCGACGGCTAAGGATAGGGAAAAATGTTGGCTTCTAAGCCCAACATAAGTCTTCGACAACTCACTATGCTGAGGGGAATAGCATGGCTAGCCCAACTCAAACTGTAGTTGGTAAAGGCACCTCAAATCCGTTGATAGCTGAGGGTTTGCTAAAAATCCTAAGCGGATGTAGTTCCACCCTCTCCTCCAAAATCCGTTAGCAATTCTCATACAAAGAATGGTAAGTCTACAAAATACAATCATTTCTATGTTAACACTATAACTCTGGTAATGAAAATTTTCAATACTCCCCATCAAGTACAAACTTTACTTGTCAACCCTATATGGAGTAGCAAACCTTCAAATTTGTCAGGTTAACACTATACCTCTGGCACTTCAAAATTTTACTTGTCAATTCTCATCAATAGAATGGCGGCCCTTAAATTGCTCGTATCGCAAACCAATTTTGTCAAGTTAATACCACACCTCTGACAAATTACTGTTAAGTTAACATTACACTCCTAACAGCAATTAAGCTGCTGCCAAGTTCAATATTAAACCTCTGACAGCCATTTTTCCCTCAGACTTCCATATCGAAGCTGAAATGAACGATGCTAAGTTTAATACTACACCTCTAGCGTCCAAGTCATTGCCAAGTTCAACAATACACTTATGGCCATGACTTTCCCTTGCACTTCCTTGTCAAAGTTGAGATGACCGATGCCAAGTTTAAATTACACCTCTAGCATTACCCTCGCTGTCAAGTTAAACATCACACCTATGGCAGTGATACTTTTCAGTTTTCCCAAATAAAACTGAAATGCTTTTGAGTCAAGTTAATATTACACCTCTGACTCATATTCTTGTCAAGTTAACATCACACTTCTGACAAGACTACATTCAACCCGTTAAGTTAATATCACACCTCTAACGGTAAAAACTTTCCTAGATCCCCCGCAAATCTAGTCTCACTTGTTATTCTTATCAACAGAACAACAAGTCTACCTAAAAACATTGTCAGGTTAACATTACACCATTAACAGTGTTTTCATTAGATCCCCAGCTGATCTTAATCAAGTTAATTCCTAACCTCTGATAAAAGCTCATCTTTCTTGGGAGTACAAGTTCCACCTGTCACTTTCCTTTATAGAGTGGATGGTCCACAAAAATTACCTTATCCCTTGTCAAGTTAATATCACACCTCTGACAGTATTGTTGAGTTCCTGAAATAGGATCTCTCTCTACAAAATCTGACTCGTTAAGATTATCATCATAGTTTTGACAAGTCAAAGATTCTTTGCTTCAATTCGTCGAACTAAAAAAAAGAGTTCAAGACAATAGGAGACAAAAAAAAAAGTGTCGTTTTTATTTATATCCAGGCATATGAAAGTGATACAAAATGCTCTCTTATACAATAAGATTGAGTGTTACAATAAAGGAGTACAAAGAAGTCCCTCTCTCTCAAAGGTTACACTCACTCCTTGAAGCTTCTCACCATTCCAAGTACAAGATGTTCGGAAGGGCGCCAAAGATGGGCTGAGCATTGTGATGACGTTTGGAGGCTGATTATGTCACCATGCATGACGTAAACATCGAAGAAGCTCCTCGTTGACCAAGAGCAATGGTATTTCTTGAGGTCAAAATGCAGCAGAACCTTCTGATTCCACCTGACCAACCGATGTGGGCTATGATCCTTCGTTGATGAACATCTCCACCACCAGAAAGTCATCCAATGAGCATGGAGCTTTCATCGATGCCACTTCTGGAGTAAGTGAACGGAGAATCCAAGACCATACCCACCACTATATCCACCACTATATCCACCGCCATACCCACTGTGACCATGCCATGCCAGAAGCATGACTGGTGCATTGTATCCAATAAGGTCTCGGCGGATGTCAGATCCTCGTCTCCCGAGAACAGGAGCCATGACTTCTTCTCCAGTGGTCGACTATCGAACAGGTTCGCTGGCCGAAATATTCTCCCAGGGGCCCAGTGAGCATGAAAAAGGATGATGAAGCCTACCTGTGAGAATCAAAAATCAGAAGATTAGAAGCTTAGGATACTTCAATAGAAAAACTAAGTGACAGACGCGGCTATTGCTGAAAGCTTCAGACGTAGGGATGACCCGCGCAGTAAATCAAAATTCTGCTATGACAGAAACAGACGCGATCAAAGTTTTGATACACACAGATTCGAACGCAGTCTAGTTTTACACCCGCGTCTAAAATATGAGACGCGAAGAGAATCAGACGCGAAAATTGCCATCTCCCTGTTTGATAAACAGGGGTTGCTAAATTCAAGTCTGAAACCTTCGATCTGAGTTGAAATTCTTCTAAGTCTACAGCCTCAGACGCGAGCTCTGTATGGAAAGCTCGCGGTCCAGGTGCAAAAGTCCGTTATACTCGTGTCCAGAGGATTCTGAGTCAGAGTTTACACTCAATCAATGTGCACTTCATCTGAAGTCTCAATGGCGCAACTTCCAAATGATGGGCGCACCAGTCAGATTTCAACAGAAGGTCAAGAAGATGAATCTCTTTAAGAGATAGCAAAACTGAAACCCAGTGGGCTGAAAATTTCATGGCAAACCAGGAAGTCATACCCACAGAATAACCCGTTGAGGGTTGAACTTTCTGCATCAAGGCACGGACATAAAGTGTGCTCAAAGAGACGCTTTTTGATCTTGAAATCACTTTACAGTGATAATCTTCTGGAGAGATTAAAGCAAAGCGTGAAAGCTTTGGGTCGTCATCGTCCATAGGGGCAAATCCCATTAAAAGTCCTTACAAGAAGAAGATGGAATCCCTCAGAGCGCTCGCTCTCAAGGAAAAACAGTCTAAGTAACAGACTGTTAAAAGAAGGGGGTGAGGCTTATTTATATGCAACCCATAAAGCCTGTAATTAATGGCTCACTAATCAGAACCGTCAGCCTTAATTCCCGCACGAATGTCAAAGCCCAATGAAGGGCTGACGCGTGGATTGTCGCTTCGGGAAGCAACGAAGACGCAGGCCTCCAACCGCCAGCGCCGATTTGGCATTAAAAGGCATTAATGTCTAAACCCAATGAGGGCTGACGTGTGGACTACCGCTTCGGGAAACATCGGATGATGCGAGTCCCCAATCGTCAAACGTCAACTTGACATTTAAAGATTTAACAAAATCTTTATAACAAGATGCATGTAACGCCTAGGAAGTTGCACCAAACGCAAGCCCGAGAGCCGCGTCCAGGAACTTGCGTCCCTTTGCGAATTCGAGAACGACGTCCTTTTTTCATTCCAGTTATGAGAACTGTGACCGCGTCTCTCGGAGTGATTCAAAGCTGCGTCCCCTCAGCAAAAGGGACCCATTTTGGGGTCACGCTTTGAAATCATATAAAATTGGAAAGCTACGTCCTGAGACTTGTGTCTACAACAGAGAAGGCCTATGTCGTTCACAGGTATCCTGGAGCTGCGTCTACATTGCAAGACGACAATTGTGTTCCTACCATAAACTTAATATAATTTGAGTTTGCACTGAGTCAAGGGTCTAGAGACGCGTCTCTACTAAGACAGTGTCGCGTCCTCATATCTACACGTCAGTTTTGGGGAGCATAAGACTGCGTCCTCACGGCATCCTGAATTCTGCATTTGGGTAGAGTTAAGGGCTGCGGCCAGGGAGCCGCGTCCTTCCATAACCAAAGTCGCGTCCTTCACGCAAGCTTGAACCGCGTCTCAAGTTGCAGGTCAGAGTCGCGTCTCTCAGAACTGCGTCTCCACCACAAATCAGAGTCGTGTTTTGCAACAAAAAAAAAAGAACTCAGTTCAGCCTGAGTTTATTATTCATAGTCAGTCAAGGATCACAACCAGAGACTGCAACTAAGAGATTGGATTCATCTACAGTGAAATAACGAAGATGGAGCAAAATTTCGAAGACTTTTATTATTTGAGCCAAAAATGATAAAAGTAATACAAACGCTCTTTTCTTTACAAAAAAAAAGGGGAGGCTAATAATCTTGATTCGCCAAAGAACGAATTTGTTCTCGGAGGCGATGCATCTCGTGCTGACGCGCTTTCTCAGCCTCCATGAGAGCTTGGACCCGCAACTCCTCCTCAGATAAGAATTTCTTCGCAGCCAGCTGCGCTCGTAGAGATTCCAACCTGGAGGAATGAGTGGAGGGTTTTCTTCAGCCTGCGTCTTGGCAGCTTCCAGCTCTTCCAGCTTCTTCCTGACAGTGGCAAGTTTTTGCTCATTGATTTTAATCAAGGCTTCTGCCTTGGCTATGGTGGCCCGAGCAGTGATAATAACCCGCTCTGCGCTCTGCATGACGATTTCAGATTCCTTTGAATCGCCAATCAGCCTTTGGTGGTCAGCCTGAAAATATTGGAGATGGCGGGTCACTTCAGCTATTTGTTCCTCTATCTCCTTCCGCTCTTGTTCTTGAGCAGCAAGAAGCCTATTCAGGGTCGCCCGAGCCTCGTGTACTGAGCCAGCATCTTCCAAGGACTTGAGCTCTCTCAAGTCACTTCCCAACTGCTCCACCAGCATCAGGCATGCCCTGGCCTGTGAAGGACCTCCAGTATGACTGATGTTCCCAATCAGATTTTCAAGAAGTATTTCGAAATCCGTCCCAACTAACTGCGGAATATCGAAAACTTTGGAAGGGGTTTTGTAGGCTGTCTAAAAATCATTAAGACAAGTCGTCAAAAGCAGAGTCCCAAACTCCAGACGCAGGTCGAAACCCACGCCTCAGCCAGCACTGCAGCTCCAAGGCGCGAGGGTCGAAACCCGCGTCTCAGCCAGCACTGCATCACCAAGGCGCGAGGGTCGAAACCCGCGTCTCAGCGCCAGCACTGCAGCACCAAGACGCGAGGGTCAAAACCGTCGCGGGAGAGAGAGAGAGAGAGAGATTAGGGGGGCTGGTGCTTCCCCCCTCCCCACTGCCGGCCCTGCGCCGGCCGGCCAACGGCGTCGCCGGCACCCGGCCGCCGGCGCCTGGCCGTCAGTCAGGTCGCCAGGGAGAGAGAGAGATGGAGGGAGAGAAAAAGAGGAGGGCCAAGGGCTGGCGGCGGCCAGCCGGCCTCGCCGGCGGCGGCTCCGCCCGCCCAGGCCGGCGGTCGCTCAGGGAACGGGAGAGAGAATGGGGGAGAGGGAGAGAGAGATGGGTTTTTAAAGAGGGGGGAGGCTACAGTATGGCGGTTGGGAGAGGCGGTGGGGAAGCGTGGAGAAGAAGAAAGAAAAGAAAGGAAAAGAAAAAGATTAAAATATTAATTTATTATTAATATTATATTGACCCAAAAATTCGACCAGTTCCGAACGGTGCCCAAAAATTACAAAAAATAGAGAATATTATTCTGAGATGTAATATGAAGACGGTTTGAAGAAATTCAATATGATTTGCAAATTAAAAATCCCGGAGTGTCTCGCCGATACCGGGCGACACCGGTTTGGCCGGATTTTCGATAAACTCAGAAAAATCTCCAAAAATACCCGAACGTAGAAAATACGATTCTAAGACACATGGTGAAAGCGGATTCTCAAAATATAACTCCATTTGTGAATTAAAAATTGTAGAGCCGATTATCGGTATCGGTCGACACCGACTACGGAGATTTTCCAAAATAATCCAGAAAAATTCCAGAAAATCCTGAAAAATCTAAAATATTAGAAAATGATTTGTGAAACTAAAATCAGCTTAATCGGATTATCAGGAAGGTCAAATCAATTTTGTACGTCGTATCGCGTACTGATACTGTGATACGTACACGGGGATCAGGGGGTACATTTCTCCCCACCTTACAAAAAATTTCGTCCTCGAAATTTCAAATCAGGTGTGAGAGCAATATTTTTAACCCCAAAGTCGAAATGTTACGGGTCCACGACACTTCCGCTGCGCACTCTGATATCTATAAGGAACTCGGGATGGAGAAGTCGTGTAGTGAACTAACACTAACGGATTGAAAGCAATAAGAGGCAAAGATAACGAGAAGGAAATCAGGTATTCTCGTTGACAACTGTCGGTGAGGAATACAAAGGAGTCAAGGAATGAATGAGCAATGTCATGGTATTCTTGTACTCGTCGCTGGAATTCCCAAATTCAGATACAGACAAGTTTGAATCTGAATCTGCTTGTACTATTGGTAAGAGCCCGAGTATTGACCTAGGTGGTTACCCACACCAGGTGTGAACCTAGGCTCTGATACCACTATGTAACGCCCCGATCCCAAGGATATGGAGACGTTATGGCGACGTACATACGCGAGGTGGAAACACACTCACACGTACGTTAAGCCTCAGTACAGGACATAGCCTCGATATAGACAAGAGTTCCAGCAGGAAATAAGTATAAGAATACCTGCAGAAAGGGGTTAGCGATCAAACAGATATAAAAACAGGGATAAATAAGATAACAGGAACAAAGCACAAAAATACCTATGAAGGGTCTCGATGGTAAAGTCTCCTATGTGAATCCAAGGCACTATCTGATAATACGGTAACTCGGATCTCCAACCTGGGCACGCAAACCCAGGGTCGTCAGAAAGCGACCTAGTGAGTGGTAAAATGAAGGAGGCAGTAATATATATACAATAGTAATACAAGCACGATAATAATATATAATACATGATGTTGTACTAGTAATACCATATAATAAGTATATAAGAAGCAGTAAAAATATATAAACATGTCATCTTTTAATATCTTCACTACCTAGCCGGTTATCATCGGGTCATGTCTCTAATCATATCCAGGTTATAGCATAAATAATGGTGTCTAGTGGTGACGTCATAGAAATGAACATGCTAGTGGAGACGTGATAGAAGTGAACATGCAGATGGGCATATGCAATATAAACATAATACGGTGTTGTACATAGACATATATGCAACGAATAGATGCAATGATATATGCAATGATATGTGAAAATAGAATATATGCAATGACGAGTATACATATACATGCGTAGTATGCCACCACAGAAAGTGTAACATGTACCGGGTAGAGTAACAAAGTATACAGGTAACATGATATCGGATAAAGTATCATGAACAGTAACTAGTACAACTAAACATGTCTCAGGCAAGTCATGTCATTTATACAATAGTAGCAATCAGTACCACCTGGTATTTTAATCAATCTCTTCCAGTATCCCATACCACTGGCAGTTCATACTGGAGCCCGCACTCCAGTCGAACCCATCCAGACATGGCCTACGGGTACCATTATCCAAACGAGAGAGTGACCAAATAACAAGTGTTCCCGATGTCATTATTGTTTTTATCATTTTATTATGTTCAATGGAAACCAACTGGTCGAGGAGCTCTAGTCAGGTGGGTGTATCCCGTGCATACCCCGGACAACGGCCTTAAACAGATCCCTGACTGCTGAGACCAGGGCCAGCCCGCTAAGACTGTAACATGTAACAGGATCTCAATGAGCTAAAACAATAACGGGAAACGGGAGCTCATGAGTAACAGATGGTAGCCAGCACTACCCCGTCCCCTGCAGTGGGACAAACAATGGATCCAGACATCCACCCGACAAGATCTAGTCAACCGTCAAGTCTCCCCCATACCCAAGTTCTCTTTATTATCTTTCACTATATAGTATATCAGGAACAAGTACATGATATGGTACATGTAACACGATAACATAACATGAGCTCTGTTAATAGCACAAAACAAGATAACGGGAAACGGGAACAATAGATGTGGGATTCCACACATCGCATATCAACAGCTCATGTATCTGGTAACGGGGATAACAATATCAGTAACGAGAAACAATCATATAACATGAATACGGTAACATGTCCCAATCTCAGTAACGGGAAACAATCATATAACATGAATACGGTAACATGTCCCAATATCAGTAACGGGAAACAATCATATAACATGAATACGGTAACATGTCCCAATATCAGTAACGGGAAACAATCATATAACATGAATACGGTAACATGGAACATGCATTGCATGTGTAACAGGGATATGGAAACATGACATGCAGGTGTAACAGTGATATGTAATCATGATATAACTGTAACAATAATATGAAATGCGGTAGTCCGTGCTTTGGTCTCTCCGTGTACCAGTGGAATGTATATGTGTAGCAATAATCCGTGTAATGTCTATATAATAACAGTGATCAGTGCATCCATGTAACGAGGATATCAATATAACATGACGGTATCCAGTGTACTAGTACATCAGTAGGTCACAAACATGCAGTACGTAATGGTGAGACGTGTACATGAAACTACATGAAATACTACAGGAAATACCGATATTCAGTGTAACTGATATCTACATGCACTATAGTGCTTAGTGTACCAGTGAGTCGGTAAGGGTGATAGTGGAATAGTGACAAGATCCCGTATATTGAAGTACGCGTGTCTTGGTGTACATGTAGCCGTGTGGTATAACCAAACGAGTATCAGTGGACATGTAGCTGTATTGTGGAACCATAATAGTGATCCATGAGGTAACAGTGTCTAGTGGTACGTTTTACTCAGGAACATGATTAACTTCAGAAATCTCGTTAACTAACCAATCATCCCGTATCAGGTTTTATTATGTTTTAATTACAAGAATTTCCCAAATGCAGTAATCACGTTTTATTAAGGAAGCAATCAAGCATTTTCACTAAACATGATAAAAATATAATTTAGAAAAGAAAACACTCACAAACTGGTCATGAGAAGGTAGCTCTCTTTCCCACGATCGCAACGGATCCAGAATCGTCCAAATCGGAGTCCGGATGCTCCCGATATCGTTCGAAAACCAAAACCGATATAAAAGGTTAGATATGTAATAACTGCAAATATTCAGGGGGCTATTTGTAATTTTTCAGGGGCCCCAAAGTAATTTAAAATGTTATAGGAGCTAAAATGAAGTTGTTACCTTATTGGGTCGGGTTGGGTGCAAGCGGGTCGGGTTTGGGTTAAACCCAAAATCCAAACCCGTTTGGGTTGTCTTCCCCACACATGCGGTGGCAGCAGCAGCAGCTGCTGCTGCTGCTGCCCGCGGCTGCTGCGGCTAGCGCGGCCACCGCCGCCCAGCCGCGCGGTGGCGTGGCCGTCTCCCCGGCGCCGGCGCCGCTCCGGCGATGCTCCGGTGCCGCTCCGGCCAACCATCGCGGGAGAGAGAGAGAGAGAGAGAGAGAGATTAGGGGGGCTGGTGCTTCCCCCTCCCCACTGCCAGCCCTGCGCCGGCCGGCCAACGGCGTCGCCGGCACCCGGCCGCCGGCGCCTGGCCGTCAGTCAGGTCGCCAGGGGGGAGAGAGAGAGAGAGAGAGAGAGAGAGAGAGAGAGAGAGAGAGAGAGATGGAGGGAGAGAAAAAGAGGAGGGCCAAGGGCCGGCGGCGGCCAGCCCGGCCTCGCCGGCGGTCGCTCAGGGAACGGGAGAGAGAATGGGGGAGAGGGAGAGAGAGATGGGTTTTTAAAGAGGGGGGAGGCTACAGTATGGCGGTTGGGAGAGGCGGTGGGGAAGCGTGGAGAAGAAGAAAGAAAAGAAAGGAAAAGAAAAAGATTAAAATATTAATTTATTATTATTATATATTGACCCAAAAATCCGACCAGTTGTGAACGGTGCCCAAAAATTACAGAAAATAGAGAATATTATCCTGAGACGTAATATAAAGACGGTTTGAAGAAATTCAATATGATTTGCAAATTAAAAATTCCGGAGTGTCTCGCCGATACCGGGCGACACCGGTTTGGCCGGATTTTCGATAAATTCAGAAAAATTTTCAAAAATACCCGAATGTAGAAAAAATGATTCTAAGACATAAGGTGAAAGCGGATTCTCAAAATACAACTCCGTTTGTGAATTAAAAATTGTAGAGCCGATTATCGGTATCGGTCGACACCGACTACGGAGATTTTCCAAAATAATCCAGAAAAATTCCAGAAAATCCTGAAAAATCTAAAATATTAGAAAATAATTTGTGAAACTGAAATCAGCTCAATCGAATTATCAGGAAGGTCAAATCAATTTTGTACGTCGTATCGCGTACTGATACTGTGATACGTACACCGGGGATCAGGGGGTTATACAAGTGTTTTTAGGAGGCACGTACATCCCTGAAACCTCTATAAATAGCCCCGTTGCTATGGAAAAGGGGTCGGCTGGATTCAGATCAGAGAAATCAAGGAGAAGAACTTGACTTGAGAGCTTCCACAGAGAAGGAAAGAGAGTTCAACTCTTCAAGTAACTTGTTGCGTACAAGTTAATCTTTGCCTATAATCTCTTTGAGATTTCTGGTTGACAGAGCTGTGTTACTCCGTCCGCCAACCGAAGAGAAGATCCCCGAAAGTTCCTGACGTTCACCCGGTCAACGAAAAACACCCACCGCTACCTGAAGAACCTAGCATTAAACAAAGGGAGGATTCAAGACTCAATATCCTCCCTCCCTTGTAGTCGGAGTATAAGTCCGTTGTAATTTTTCAATTGATTCAAGAAAACTTTACGCGAATTTTTCTTCCACCAAACACACATGTTCATGCATATCACCCACAACATACATATGCACATTTTATACGTCATGATCACACTCATTCACATGTGCATATTAAAGTGTACAAATATACACCGGCCGCAAAGGCCATATAGCAAAGTTTTGTTATGATAAGGTAAATGTTATTAATTTTGCTAACAAAAATGTTTGGGTTCTAAATCATGCTAACCCCTGTGGACCCAAAAGAAAATGGGTACCAAAATTCTCACCTCTTATGTTTGATGTAGGTGTGGGCTCTCACATGACGTGAGAGGTTTGGTGCCTTGGTGGTGGATGCACATGGACTAGATGGACACACATAGTGATGCACCGCTATCAAGGAAGTTTTGGTGGGAAGACCAACAAGTTTTAGAGACTTAGAGTATAGTTTTTATGGTTTGGTAACTATCTCTAAACTCCTTTTGTTTACATGCTTTGATATATATATATATATATATGATTTTAGCATGTTTTGGATTTATGATTTATAATCATGTTTTGTGCTTTATGTGGTGAATACTTGTTTAGATGAACTTTTCATTAAAATTTGTGTATATACTTGTACAAGTAGTGGGCAACAATTGATTCTTATATGTTTGTACTTCATTACTCATTTGTACTCACTACATGTACATGTATAACCTAGTTTTGATAATTTCGTCATTTACACATGTTTTGCCTATTCTTATGCTTGTTTTGCTTCATGTATATGTAATTTTTTGTTCAAAACTAATAAATATACATGTATACCCTTGAGTCACTTGCCTTCATGCAAATACTATTATGGACTCTTTTTATATTTGGGATATGTATGCATATTGTTAGCTTTAGATAAATCATACATATGCCTTGAAGTCTTATTTTTAAAGAAAATTAAATTTTCATGATTTTCACATGATTGATGTTTTGAGCCTTATTGACTATTTTTATGAATATGCTATTCACATGATACTTGTACACTCACACTATTTTTTTGTTTATTCATGACTTTGTTTCATGAGCACTTTTTTGAGCCTTATAGATTTTGAGTGTCAACTCTTGTGTATTGGTATGCTTCATGAGATATATATGATTTGTTTTCACATTTGAAGGATCTTTAACTAGTTTTTCAAAAATTACTTTGACTAGTTATTTATTCTTCAATGGATAGAGTTTTCAAATTTTACAAAATATTCTCAAATTATTATTTTTGAAAACCCCTACCAACCTTTAAAGGGCGGATGGATGGACGATCATGCCTTGTATGTTCAAACTAAAAATCTTTTTAACTGTGCATGAATAGGGTGGATTGTTATGAGTTATACACATGTTCTTCATGTAATCTTAATTTTTGTATACCCATACTTGTTTTTATATATGTATGATTCTAAATTTCAATAATATCAATTTTCATTGGTATTCTCTTTTCATACATATATATGTTTTGATTGTGCTTGATTTACCATTATCATTACATGTTTAAAGTACAAATTATATTTATGCTAAACTTGACTTAAATCTTGATTTCAAATTGATATCTCATTTGGTATTTAAATAAGCTTATGCATTATTTTCAATTGGTATGATTGATATCAAAATTTACAATATATATATATAAGAAAAATGTATATCAGCCGATAGCTGAGAGTGCCTCTCAGCTGGCGGTGATGTGACATAATATGTGCCACATAATTCGACAATCTTAATGGCGCCCCACTTTTTGAAAATCATTGAAATTACTAAAAGCTCCTACCATTCAAAAAAGACAGTTTTCTTGGGATGATGTATTAGTTTTATATTCTTTATTATTATTTTTCTCTTTTTTTATATGTCTATCTCTTTGTGTCTCCTCACGCTGTCAGATCTAGGATTTGACTCTTAGAGAACGTCCTTCTAAAAAAGCGAGAGCGGGATCAGATATTGATTTTTAGTTTGCAGGCCTAGATCTCTATCAGCTATTTTAACAGGTGCTTATTTCCTCGGGATGTCAGTTTCAATATTTTCATCGTGATCTTCTCTTCTTCTTTTTCTTCAAAAGGAAGGCCTATCAGAAATTTTTCATCATCGAAAATGTTGGCCATTCGACTTAAAAGTTAAAAGACATGTAAAATACATATAAATATATAATCAATCTGTCAGTACCGCGACTAAAATCGCAGGGAAAAATTATTTTAAAAGTTGTCATTTTCATCAAGACTGCGACTTTGGTCGCATTCAAAATAATAAACTGTCAAATAAAATTGAGTTCTGTGGCCATAATCGCAGTATGAAATTTTATCTTCAAACCATTTATTTTACAGGAGTGCGACCAAAGTTGCAGTCTAATTAAAATTTATTAATAAAAAGACTGCGACCTTGGTCGCAAAAATAAAAAATAAGTTATACAATACTGCGACCAACGTCGCAATGTTATCAAACAAAACATTTCAAAAAGACCACTATTATATAAGACTGCGACCAATGCCACAGTCTTCTGATCATCATAATTACTTAACTTACGAGACTACGTCTCTTGTTTCATAAGAATGCAACCAAGGTCGCAGTATCCTATTTAGATTACTTAATAAAAAAATACTATGACCAAGGTTGCAGTGTTAACAAAACATTCTCAAAGAAACTACTGTTACATAAGTTTGCAACCAAAGTCGCAATTTTCTAATCATCTTAATTAATTAACTTACAGATCTTTGTCACTGCTTCAATTGACTACGATTCTTATTTCATAAGACTCGACCACGGTCGCAGTATCCTATTTAGCTTACCAGGGTCGAAAAAATACTGCGACCCTAATTGAAAAAATAAAAAAAAGGCTGCAACACTGCGACAAAGGTCGCAATGTAAAGCAAACATAAATCTAAAAAGTGAAAATGATGTTAAAAATTTTAAATCCAAAATTTTTCTTTTCAAAAACTGCGACTTCGATTACAGTTTTAGAAAACAAAAAAAAATTAAAATAAACTATTTCAAGTCACAGTAATATATTTTTATTGTGATTAAAATATCTTTCAAAAAAATTTTGTGAACAAGATCTGTAATTTTTTTGTTTGAAAAAACTTAAATTTTCAAATCTGTAATTTTTTTGGTGGAGGAACAGTTATAGCCAAGTTAAAAGTGAAATTGAGAGTATTTTAGTCACTGGGCAGCGATAAAGTGTTGAAGGTCTTTTCGGGCAGGATGTTTTGTCTTTTTACCGCCTAAATTTTGACTTCTCTGTGGCTAATATGAAGTCACATCATACCGGCTGAGAAACTCTCTCAGATGGCGGCTGTGGTACAGAAACCCATATATATATATATTATATATATATATATATATATATATATATATATATATATATATATAGAGAGAGAGAGAGAGAGAGAGAGACTTGTGACATTCCAAAAGGATTTGAGGTCGAATCCTCCCACTCAAATAACAACATCCGACATTCGAGTATAAAATCCACTCCGTTGAAATTAATCTATATTATTTCAAGTATTTATAAACCAAAAATTAAGTGTTTTGAATACTTTTTGCCATCCATCAAGCGGCACAAAATGGACGGCCGAAAGTAGTGAGTTCGTTAGATCTATGTCTTTAGACATACAAATTCTTGATCCAGCCATTTAATTATGATTTAAACATTTAGAAACCCCTACAAATCAATTTTTGTTAGGTTTCAAATATTCTACACCGTTAAACTAACCAACTCACTATTTAGGTCGTTCGTTTTTCTCCTACTTGATGCATGGGCAAAAAGTATTAAAAACACTTGATTTTTGTTTATAAATACTTGAAATAATATAGATCAACTTCAAGGAGTAGATCTTGTAATTGAATGTCGCATATTGATATTTGAGTGGGAAAGATTCTACCTCAAATCCTTTTGAAACGACACAAGTCTCTCCTCTCTCTCTCTATATGTGTGTGTGTGTGTGTGTGTGTGTGTGTGTGTGTGTGTGTACCTCAGTCGCCAGCTGAGAGAGACTCTCTCTGCTGGCGCGACGTGGCTGAACTCAGCCACAAATCTTGACGCAGCGCTACCATGTCATAATTTTTTGTGAGGAATGCGACCAGGTCGCAATGTTTTTGTGAGGACTGCTGCTATGGTCGCAGTCCTATTACACTGAGAATATATGAGGTTTTTAGGACTGCGACCATGTCGCAGTGGTTGAAGCGCCACTGTGACCTTGTGAAGCGCCACTGCGACCATGTGAAGCGCCAGCTGAGAGAGTTCTCTCAGCTGATGGCCGAGGTAAAGATACCCCTCTCTATATATGTGTGTCCTTCCAAAAGGATTTGAGTCCGAGTCCTTCCCACCCAAATTTAACCTTCCGACATTCGAATACAAGATCCACTCTGTTGAAGTTGATCTATATTATTTTATGTATCTATAAACCAAAATTTAAGTGTTTTGAATATTTTTTTCCCATGAATCAAGTAGGACAAAAACGGACGGCCTAAATAATGAGTTAGTTAGGTTAACGGTGTAGAATATTTGAAACCTAACAAAAATTAGTTTGTAGGGGTTTTTAAATGTTTAGATCATAATGAAATGTTCAGAGATTTGTATGTCTAAAGACATAGATCTAATCAACTCACTACTTTCGGCCGTCCATTTTGCACCGCTTGATGGATAAGCAAAAAGTATTCAAAACACTTAACTTTTGGTTTATAAATACTTAAAATAATATATATCAACTTCAACAGAGTGGATCTTATATTTGAATGTCGGAGGGTGGAATTTGAATATGAAGGATTCAGACTCAAATCCTTCTGGAAAGACATAAGTCTCTCTCCCTTACATACTTTGAAGAAAAGATTAGATATCTTGTCTAATATATCAATATTATGCCACTAATATTCAATATATATCAACCTCAGTAGGACTGCACCGACTGCTGCATTGCTGCACAATCCATTAATCCACCACTAGTCTTTTAGCATTTATAATGCACGTGTAATAGAAAATTAGAGTTGTGTACTTGTGTACACACGTAGGAAAGATATAAATATTATAAATTTATTATTAATTTTGAGGAAAACAGAAGCAAAAGCAGAAGCAAAAGCATAAATCACTAGAGATGTCCCTTGGGTTCATATGTTTTTCAATCTGTGTGTGCAAGTAATCTTTTGTTTATATATTAATCACGGTGGTTATAGTTTACATCATGTAAGTTTCTTTATTTTAAGCAAGTTCTTATCATTAGCTTAAGTTAAATATACACGTTAGCTTAAGTTAAATATACACCTTACTATACTCATACTCAACTCATTAGCTAATCTCTCATATTTTCTCAAATATCTTATTTGTTTGTAAATTAATTATAATTTTATATTCTTATTCAAATAAACACATATTTTTTGTACGGTCGAGGTGTAATGCAAATTTAGTTGTGTCATGGTCTATTTGCAAAGTTCACGAAATATATAAGAGCTAACATGTGGTTCCCCTTTTTTCGGAACGGGCCCGAAAAGTGCATGTTGTGGGTCCCACTACAGAGAAGTTTTTGGTTGGGCTCCAAAATATTATGGGTCTCACAACCAAAGAGTGTTTGGTTGCAGGGCAAGCATTTCAAAAGTTATCCCCAACCTTTGTAGCCCGCCTTATATTGACGTTCAGATTTTTTTTTTTTTTTTTTTTGAAAATAAAAAACAAATGCTACAAATTAAAGTTCTTCGGAGTTACTAATTAAATGTAGTCATCAACCCAACAATAGCAGCAATCTTAGAACCAGCATTGACTACCGATTTTTCCGACAAATAAATCCATAAAAAATTAAACAAAGATCGTCGTCACCGTGTATGACATGGAATTCAACATTTTTACATTGTTTTTGAAACATTTTTTCCAACTTCAACTGGCCGCCATTTTTTACCATTATCCCCATCTCATAATTTCTATATTGCAGTCTTGACCATAGTTTTTCTATCTCCTGTAAACCTCGCGTACTCCCATGGTTTTTTATTTGCTGTATTAGTCTCGTGCTTAGCATATAAACTCAGGATGAAAAACTAAAAGGAAAATAAACCACACCCTCGAACCAAAATATCAATGGCCGCATAATAAACAAAGCCACCGTTTCTGTGTATCTCCTACATGCGGTTCTCCACACAAAGTTCCATATTTCTGGAGCGATTGCTTAAAAAAGTATTGTTCGTAGTTCGTAGGAAAAGTTGGACACAGGATCCAAACTTCAGTGGCCAGATTATTTGATTTGATTCACACACAGCTACTATTGAAACTTCTCATGCAGTTTAAACGTTGGGAGGCGGCCAGATCTTTCCAAAAAGCTCCTCCACTCTCTTTGCTTGATTGGCATATCCTTCAAGTCCTGCACCCAACAGCTCTTCAGCACAGGGGCCCATTGCTGCTGCAAAGCTCCTCTGGTCCCACTTCACAAGCTGTGATATCGAGCAACGAAGTATTAGGTTGATAAGTGCTTTGTTACCATTGGGAAATATAGAAAGTAAGACATTTATTAAGAACAACGAGAAGCAATCTGGGGGATACTATTTCGAGTTTCGTTCCTGTTGTGATCACAAGAAATGGTTCAGGTTGATACCAAGCACTGGCCAGGCAAGACAAGTTGATCAAAACTAGTGAGATGCTTGCATTAGGTACTTTGTTTTGGATATCTATCGGACAAAATTGCTTGATCTTTCAGTGATATGCGCAATATTTCCCAGAGTGGAATATGGGGGAAATATCATGGATGTCCTTAACACTGCCCACAACCAAAAAGGTAAAATCTTTAATCAACTTAATTATTAGGGCTGTGGCTTTTAATATTGCTCTTTCCAAATGCATTTCCACTAATGGATTGCATCCACGGTCTCAACCGCATTTCCAAATTATTCGTAAATAACATGTACAATATTTGGGGAAGGCTAGGGCAAAGGGGATATCCTGCATGTGATAGTGCGGGCTGACAACCATCTAGAACTAGACCAGTTCACTGAAAGGTTCAGAGAACCATGCACATGCAAGTTCTTAAGATGTTTCAAAATCAACATTTCATCAGAATGTCCCCACATGAGCCTAAAAGTGTGCGCAGAAAAGATATATGTTTAAATGGGCAAGACACAAGCTGATGGCTAGATATTGTAGACACATATAACAAGTTTGAAAAGATATGTTTAAATGGGTTAGATACAAAATGATGGCTAGGTATGTAGATACATATAACAAGTTGGCAATAGTTATCAATAAATTTTGGGAATTGTATAGGGGAAGTATATGTTGTTACCATATAACAAATGATAATCCTTAAACTTGTTTTGGATTGAGTAGTGGAAACTGAATTACCTTTTCAGCTCCCCATCTGGTCATCGCTTATCTAAACTACTCCAAAACCTAGTTCAAATAAGTCCTTCATCTAGAACAACAAATTTTGAGGTGTGGTAGGAACTGGGGACTTGATCATCTGCCTATGAATTTTCTGCATTATTGACCTAGCTGCAAATTATATCGATCATTGGTTTATATTGAGTGTCAAATTATTTAGAATATATTAAATTTCAAGATTTCCATGCCTAGAGAGGGGTAAAGATCAACACATATAACAGCCACTTTGAACGCTATGATACGTCGAGGGGAAGCCTTATCTCCCTGCATAACACTATTTTAGTCCAGGGTGGGTGGTTTTAGCCGAATCCCAGTTTATCCTTGGTGTTTCAAATCTGTGCCAAATTGTGTGAAGGATGCTGGGCATACAATTAACTGCATCTGATGTGCACCTCACGGCTCACGATATCCATCATTTATATTGAATTTGTCTTTCATTTTGACCACAGATCCCCTTTTTTCTGATACTTAATGATTGGATACTTTGACCGTAATATATCTAAGCAGACTCAAATTCTTATGAAAGTAAACATTGAAAATTACCTCTTCATCACTAAAGATGTATCCCATGGCGGAGCTTGGAGACAATCTCCTGGCATATGAGTACTTCTCCTCAGGATAGGTAACAGATTCCTTTAGAGACTGTAAGATCTTCAGTGGCGTAATAATATAATCAACCCTATGGAAAAAATAAATAGCTGTTATAAATTGTGTTCAAAGAGGACACCAAAATTCTAAATTCAGAATCAATAAATTAAGAGCAATCTTTACCCAAGAAGACTAAATAGATCCTGCTTATTGCGAACTGCTGCTGCCATAAGCTTTGATTTGTGCCCATATTTGTGGATGTAATTGTATGCTTTGGTCACCTGGAATTGTACATAGAAATAGTTATAAAGTTTTCCTTCACATACATATGGGAAATAAATGGTGAATTATCAGGCTATCCAAAATAATTTCATAGTATTCCCCCACAGCACTTTTAACACTAGAACCAACCTTGGTATCAAACATTCATCAAACTAACAAAGTTGCATATGTAGTAGTTTAAGGAGTATTTAGAAAAATGTACACTGTAGGGAAAACATGTAAAAGTAAGCAATCGTTATGAGTGATTCAGTGAACAACATAAATAAGAAAGCTCTATGGAAACTTCATTATTCTCCACTCCAATGACCCTATCATTACAAACTATCATGTCAAGAAAGTCTCATTTTCCATATTATTAAAAACAACATGCATAGAAGATTAATTTCCCTGAATTTTTTACATATTCATGGGCAACTCACAATATATGTGTGTGAATGCTTAGAATGTTTCAAAATCTTGTTGATCACCAGTTGATGTCAAATATTTCACCATGGATCATTGTACACCTTTTCCAACCTTCCTCTTAAATTCTTCTAACCCATCTAACCCAACATGAATATTTGCTCTGGAAGTGGTAATATCCAAAATTTGTATACTCTAAGTTGTACATGTTTGCCCTGCCTTGTAACTCTAATGGGATTCGAACAATCGAATAACCCTTTTGCATACGAGAATATCAAAGAGGGAGGCACACTTAAATAATCGTGGACCGAGTTTATCACGACTTTTATCCAAAGTAATAGGAGGTATATCAAACAATGGTCTGCCAAGATAAGGAACAGAGAATGAGATTGTCACTTATCGTGGGAGAGGATTTTAAACTCACTGACAAAACACAGAGCTTGGAGCATAGAAGACCAGGTCAGTCAACCTCATTGGCAAAACCTAGAGTTTGGAGCATGGTTCAAAGTCTCGGTCTCGGCCGCCGACTCGGCCGGCACCGAGACGGATCGGTCTCGGCGACTCGGATCGGACTCGGCCGATACGCGCAAAATGCTACATAGAACGTCAAAAAAATTATGAAAAATTCATGACAAATCATAAAAAATTGTAGATATCAAAATTCATGTATAAAAATTAAACTGAGGGAGAGAGAGAGGAACAGAGAGAGAGAGGGAGAGAGACTGAGACAGAGGGGAGAGAGGGAGACAGTCACACAGAGGAGAGAGAGAGACTGAGAGAGAGGGAGAGAGAGAGGGACAGAGAGAGAGAGAGAAACAGAGAGAGAGAGGGGGGGAGAGAGAGACTGAGAGGGAGAGAGAGAGAGACGGAGATAGAGAGAGGGACAGGGAGAGAGAGACTGAGAGGGAAAGGGAGAGAGTCCGATAGAGAGATACAGAGGGAGAGAGAGATACAGAGGGGGAGAGAGAGGGTCCAACAGAGAGAGAGAGAGAGAGACTGAGAGAGAGAGACTGAGAGGGAGAGAGTCTGACGGGGGAGAGAGAGAGGGACAGGGAGAGAGGGACAGGGAGAGAGAGAGACTGAGAGGGAGAGATACAGAGGGAGAGAGAGAGATACAGAGGGAGAGAGAGATACAGAGGGAGAGAGAGAGTCCAACAGAGAGAGAGAGAGACAGAGAGAGAGACAGAGAGAGACGGAGAGAGAGAGAGAGAGAGAGAGAGAAAGAGAGAGACTGAGAGGGAGAGAGTCCGACGGGGAGAGAGAGACAATCGCTGCGGGAGAGAGAGAGACGGAGAAAGAGAGGGAGAGAGAGGCACAGAGAAAGGGAGAGGGGGGAGAGAGAGAGACTGAGAGGGGGAGAGGGAGAAATACCTGCAGACGGCGACGGCGACGGCTGCCGGCGACGGAGACGCGGGGGGACGGCGAAGGCGACGCGGGGGGACGGAGGGCGACGCGGGGAGAGAGAGAGATCAGAGATCTGATCTCTCTCTCTCCCTCAGCGCCTTTAAAGGCGCTTCGTCACGGGCGCCGAGTCGACCCGACTCGGGTCTGACTCGGACCCGACTCGGGTCGACTCGGCGATTTTTGAATGACTCGGGCCTCCGATACGACTCGGAGGGGGCCGAGTCGGATACGACTCGGCCGAGTCGTATCCGACTCGGCCGATATTTCGAACACTGGTTTGGAGCATAGTAGACCAGGTCGGTCGACCGCATGGTCGGTTGACGTGCACAGCAGCAGAAGCAGACGGGTCAATCGACCACTCGACCGACCGACATGCACAGCAGAAAAGAGGAGACAGTCGGTCAACCGCATATGGCACACAAGGCGCACATAAGTCTGCCGGTCGATAGCCCGATCGATCGGCCAAAGAGAAGATTTTGCGACTGCACAACTAGCGGTCGATAGCTCAGCAGACCGCAAGTCGGGTCTGCCAGTTTTCAAATTAGATTCTGACTTCGATTTTGATCTGATTTCAGATATTTTTGATTTCTTTTTCTTCGTGGATTCCCTGGCTATATATTGAGGTGTGTTATACCCTTATTTGTAATATGTAGTGGTTAATTGATTAATAAGATCTTTCTCCCTTATGCCCCGAGGACATAGGCAATTTGTCGAAACTCGTTAAATCTCGTGTTCTTTACTTTATTTTCTATTTGTGCGTTTGTGCTTGTTCTCGGCAACTATGATAGTTGTCTCTGAACCACCGGAGGACCCAACATGTGGTATCAGAGCTTCTGGGTTCGATGGTATCAGTGGAGTAAATCGTTTCCAGAAATCTAATCTAGGGTTTCATTTGGAGGTAAAGTTTCAATCTTTATCTATTTGAATCTATTTTCACTTATTAGTTTCTACAGTTATGGTTTGATTTTCTAGAGAATATGGCCGAAGTCAATCAATCAACGGTGAAGACTGTTAATATTCACCAATCGAAGATCAAAGTGGTGAAGTTTGATGACACGAACAACTTCATTATGTGGAGATATGAGGTGATGGATGTGCTGACCACATCAAACTTGGAAGACTTTCTTCTATATGACAAGAAATCAGAGGAGATCTCGGAGAAAGATTGGAACAAGATAAATCGGTCAAATCTTATTTGACACATGATCTAAAGTATCATGTGATGACAAGAACTTCCACAAGGAAGATTTGGGAGATCTTAGAGAGCAACTAATTGACGAAGAGCATCGAGAACCGCCTGCATCTCAAGAGGCTTTACCGCTTCTAGTTGAAGGAGACTTTCATCAGCGAGCACATGAACAACTACACGAAACTTCTTGCAGACCTAACTAATGTGGATGAAGTGATCAAGGACGAGGACAAGGCGTTGATCATGTTAAGCTCTCTTTCGGATAATGATTATGAGACCTTCATTCTCACCCTCATCAATGATAAGCAATCTCTTAACTACAATAAGATATGAGCTACTCTTGTGAACTATGAACTGAGATGGAAGGACAAGGAGTCCTCCAATAGCACATCAGTAGAGGCGTTGACTGTAAGACAATCAGAAGGGTAAAGGCGATCGTGAGAGATCGAAGTCCAAAACTAGTTTAAAGAAAAACCAATGTACTTTCTGCAAAGGACACTGAAAACTTGATTGTCCGAAGCTCAAGAACAAGGAGTCAATGTCAGAAGCAAATATCACATAGGTGAAGAGTTCATAGGTGGATGCGGTTTGGATTCTGACTCATCGGTTGTTTCACTAACGATCACTACCCCTACAATTTACTACTTAGATGTTTCTGAGTGGATATTAGATACGGGCGCTACCTACCATGTTTGCCCCAAACGGGATTGGTTCGCTAGCTCTGAGAAACTAGACGGTGGATTGGTACAGATGGGTGACGACTCTACCTGCAGAATGTTTAGAGTAGATACAGTTCTCGTCAAAATATTTGATGGGATGGTGAGGAAGCTAAAAGACGTGAGATATTTTCATCAGATGAACTTTATCTCAATTGAAGCTTTGAAAGCACATAATCTAGAGTTTTTTGATAGAGATGGAGTTCTCAAGATGCTCAAAAGTTCTATGGTTGTATTGAATAGTGTCAGGCGCAATAATCTATATTACTTGAAAGGTAATAATGTTATAGGGCAACTGGCAACTTCAGTTGGTTCAAATGATGATTCGACCAGGCTATGACATAAGAGGCTGGAACACACAGGTGAGAACTCTTTATAAGCTCTTTCAAAGCAAAGTTTATTGAAGGCGCAAGATCTGCAAATTGGAGTTTTGAACACTGCATCATTAGCGAGAAGCAATGTTTTAAAAAACCCGTTATGTAACTCGTTATAACTCGTTACAGAACATAACAACACCTAGCCGTTATATAACACTCGCAAAAAACACAGTTCCCAGTAACGAGCGTTTTTTGGAGCGTTACAAACATTACGTTATGAAAATAACATAACATTCGTAACTCGCGTTATTTACACAGATTGCAAATATAAAACAAAGAAGTGATTTCTCTCTCAAGACCAAATCGACGTGAAACCCTAAATTGGCGAATGCAAGTGAAACATAGAAGCACCCAAGTTCCTCTCTCTACAGTCGACGGCGACAACGATGGTGACTCCTTCGTGCGGTTCCTCCTCTCTACAGTTCCTCTTCAATTTCATCTCTCTCATCGGCGAGCATCGAAGCACTTTAGTTCCTCTCTCTTTGATCTCTCTTCATTTCATGAGAAACTCATCATTGTAATGTTCCAAAAATTAAAAAACAGCACGAGTCTTCAATTGACGAGGTACTCGTCATCAATCTCTTTTCGATCTCTCTTCAATTGACGAGGAACCACATGACATCGGAGCACCTCAATTCCTTGATGCTCGCTAAAATTTATTGTGAGACTTGTTAAATGTGTTATATATTATTTTAATATTTTTTAGATATTTTAAAATTATTTTTCTCTTTATAAAAATTTTAAATATAGTATATATATTTATTTTTATTAAATAAATATTAAATCGCGTAACATACGTTATGCGTTACGTTATAACCTATGTTAACATAACAAAAGAAAAACGTTATTGCTACGTTACCGTTATTTTAAACATTGGCGAGAAGAACAAGATGAAGTTTGGCATCATTATTCACCGCACAGAGGGAATTCTTAATTACGTTCACATGTATATTTGGGGACCTATTAAGACGACATCACTTGGAGGTTTGCATTACTTTGTGTCATTTATTGATGATTTCTCTAAGCGTTGTTCGATGGACATCATGAGACACAAAGAGAAAGTTCCAAGCGTATGGAGAAACACACAGGAAGAAAAATCATGGTACTTCATTCGGATAATGGTGGAGAGTACACAAGTGATCATTTCCTACAGCTATGCTGTAACGAGGGCATAAGAGACACTTCACAGTTAGAGAGATACCGCAACAGAATCGGTGGCCGATAGGATGTTATCAAACTCTAAATTGTCAAAATTCTTTTGATTTGAGGTGTTGATGTATGTGTGCCATCTCATCAATAGGTTGTCATCGTTTGCGATAGGAGGTAAAACTCCCATAAAGGTTCGACCAGGAAAAGCTACTCAAGACTATGATTTGCTTAGGATATTTTGATGTTCTGCCTACTACCACATTCACGAAGACAAGTTGGATTCAAGAGCAAAGAAAGATGTGTTTTGGGGGTTTAAAAGAGGAGTTAAATGCTATAAAATATGAGTCACAAAAGATAAGAAGATAATTTTGAGCAGGAATGTCACATTTGATGAGACTTCAATGATGAAGTTTACCGACTCTCGGCAGGTGAAGAGTAAGAAGATCATAAAGATATTGCAGCAAGTGGGGAGTGATGCTACTCTACGTACTCCAAGCTGTTCAGTATCATTTAAGATTCCATTAACAGTGATACGGGACGAGAATCATGTAGCCGATAAGGATACTAAAGGTAGTGAAAATCAAGGACATATTATGGGTCAGGTCCAAAATTCTGTTGCAGTTGGATGAGGTAAAAGAAACTCACAGAAACACGCATGGCTCATTACAAATATGATTGTGGCTTATGCACTCTCGATCATTGAAGATGGTATTCCATCTACATATAGATAAGCAAAAATCAGTTCTGAATCAGAGATGTGGAAGAAAGCTATGTTGGAAGAGTTAAACTCTCTTCATAAGAACGACACTTGAGAATTGTCAGAACTCAAGGGGAAGGACATTGGTTGTGAGTGTATGCTAAGAAGCAAGAATCTCAAGATGGAGCTACTGTTCGCTACAAGACCAAATTGGTAGCAAAATGCTACTCACAGAGAGAGTATTGATTACAACGAGGTCTTCTCACCTGTTGTAAAACACCCTTCCATTCGAATATTGTTGGCATTGGTGGCACAGTACGACTTGGAGCTGGATCAGCTCGATGAATTTTTGGCTATATATTGAGGGGTGTTATACCCTTATTTTTAACCTGTATTGGTGAATTGATTAATAAGATCTCTCTCTCTCCCTTCTGTCCCAAGAACGTAGGCAATTTATTGAACCTCGTTAAATCTCGTGTTCTTTACTTTATTTTCTGTTCGTGCGTTTGTGATTGTTCTCGGTAACTCTGATAGTTGTCTCTGAACCTTCGGAGGACCCAACACTTATAAAAGAAGGAACCCTACTAATTAAGTGATAAGCATATAGCATAACATTAGTTGAAAAACACTTCAGAACATACATATGAATCTTCAATTTTCTAACAAGATTAAGTAAATGATGATTTTTCTTATGAGCAACAATATTTTGTTAAGGTGTATGAGCATACAAAGTCAAATGAATTATACCGTGAGAAACACAATAATTTTAATGAGCATGTTATTATATTACAACTCATCTAGTGTAGGTAAAGACAAAATGAGGTGGCAGGGGTGGGTTTGGGCTTGTAGAAGGTTGGATTCTGATGGGTTTTGAGTGATGAGGGTTATAGCGGTGAAGAAAGAAGAAGAAAAGAAGAAAAGAAAGGAATTTTGGGGGTGGCGGGGATTGAGTGTTGGGTTTTAACAGTGAGGACATAACGGGAAAAAAAAATAAAGAAAAGAAGAAAGAATAATTTTGAAAAAAAATAAGAAAAAATAGAATCAAAAAGAAAAAAAATTAGCACTCCTAAACCTAGTTCTCTGATACCATGTAGAAGTAAAGAAAGATGGTACAACCCAAATATGGTGTCTCCCTTATTTATATAGCATAAAAATGCACATATATTAGAAATACAAAAGATAAATAATTACAAAAGAGGTCATGACTTTAAACTAATAATACAAGAAATAACTTTCAATTCTAATACTATAAACTAAACAACTTGCTATTTAGGCCATCCATTTTTTGACCACTTGATACATAAAGGAAAAACTTTAAAATACTTGAATTTTAGTTTTTAGACACTTTAAATAATGTAATCAACTTTAATGGAGTGGATCTTCAATATAATTTTCCCAATCCTTCTGAGTAGAGCCATCACTCTCTCTCACTCACTTTCTCTCTCTGATTGATACACACGCACAGAGATCTTATCAATAGAATTTAAATATAGATCCTATCACTTAGAAAATATAAATTATGCAACTAAAATAGAAACCGTTCAAACTAATGTAATAAATACGCTTAGAAACAAAAAGTCCAATGCTTTTCGACAGATCTAAAAATACACGGCTGAAAGTAGAGTTTTATCGATCTATGATTTGAAAAATACAAATTAGAAATGCAACCCATGGGATCATAATCTAAACACATTAAAACATTCGAATACCAACTTTTATTTGGTTCCAAAACATTCTAGAATATCTAAATAACTCACTAAGTTTGGTCGTTCATGTTGTGGCTACTTGATGCATGGGTAACATAAATAAGTCTAAAGTTCTTTTTTTGGACACTTTAAATTATGTAAAACTTCAACTTTGTAGAAGCCTCAATGGGTATGTGAATGCTCTATCATCTAAATCTGCTATGTAGGATTTGGTTCTAAATCCTCCCAAGAAGAGCCTAAATGGGTAAGTGAATTCTCTATCATCTAATTCTATTGTGTAGGATTTGGTTCTAAACCCATTCAAGAGGAGCCTAGTCTAACTCTACACACACAAAAAGCAAGATTATTTTAATTTAAACAATCAATATCATTATGAATACTTAATATAATGCATATCCTTTAACATTTTCAAATATGGTGGTTATTTAGTTAAAAATAGATATATCAAAACTTTAACCCAATAAGCTTTTGGCTTACAAAACTAATACCCAAACCTAAGCTGAAATCCATAATATATTTGACTGGAAATTTGCATCCTAAGTCACAAAGTCAGGTCTGGTTCAAGTTACGTAAGTGGTTAATCAAGTCACATTGTGTAAGAGAGTAATCATGTCGCACTATTAATGTTACTATTTAGATTAGTGAGCGCTATTTAGTTCATATCCCTAATTAGTTGATATAATATATAACAGAAATATATAGTATTTTTACTATAAATTTAATCTGGAGAGGAAGATGAGTTATGTATCCGGAAATTCTGTAGTAGCTATTCCTAGGAATTCTCTTTGGAAACATACAAATAGAAACCTATGTTGAACCGACACGCGCTAGACGCTCCAACATTAGTGTCTGACATGCATCGACGTGGCACGTGCAAGATACATGGGGCTAGGTGTCTAAAAAGTAGGGCACGTGTTTACCCTTCACTGGCCTTGAGACTGGTGGAAATGGATGAAGAGACCATGGACAAGACGTGTATCCTACTGCTTAGTTTTCATCATTTACATGATCTGGGGATTTAGGGTTTATATGAAATAGAGTCTATATGACTTTTCGTAACAGATTGGGAGTTATTCATCTCTTGTTCTAATTCTTTACATGTGCAAGCGTTATATGATTTTACTGCCATGACAATGGTATATCTTTATCCTAAGTTTTTAAAGATTTTTCGTATCCTCGTATCAGTATCTGGACGTGCCCTTGTAACCTACTGTCCAGCTCTCATGTTAACTATTTTGCTTATAAGAGACACTGACTATACGAGCCCATCATATGTACTAGCTTCTTCAGTCTAATAAATGCATTGTGGTGATAAGCCATTATGTTCTCAATTCGCTGTACCGATGATGAAGCGTTGTACTCCCTCAAAAAAAGTATACAAAACCCAGCCACAGAAATCCTATCCTGCTTCCTCTTTTGCCAGACTCTTAACAAGTTTATGGGAACTTAAAAGGTTGCAAGATTTTGATCTTAAACTAGTTGACCAAAAAGGTAGGTCTACCTAGCTTCTAGCTGACTTGTTTCATGGAAAGGCCATTTTTTGATCATAGATACCCTGGACAAGAACTTGGTATCCATATTTGGCTATTTTCATGATTAATATCTATATTCCCAATAAATAGATTGATATGTCCATCTCCTCAAGTAGTTTATGTTGGCCCAAAGGCCTTTCACTCTAGTTTTGATGATGATTAACTCATGTAGTTATGTGTACTAATTATCTTATGATTTTAGTTTCAGTTTATTAATCAAGATATTAGTTGGTGTTTAGCTTCAACAAGATGAATTGGAAGCTTGCACATATTGATTCAAGAGCCCGCGCATCAAAGATCATACATTGCACTTGCTCGGTGAATCAAGAGTTTTTGGATCGAGCCTACTTGGAGATTGCGCTCTAGCTTGGAGATTGCGCTCTACAAGAAGACTTAGGTATCCATAGTTTTAGTTTGGGTTTAGATCCTAATTGTAAAGATTAGAATAGTATGATAAGCTCAAGTTCACAACACACACCTTTCATGTTTTGATTTTCGGTTTTAGGTTTAACCGATCTTGGCTTTCATGAATAGATTTTTTATCAAAACAAGTTTACATGGTTTATGTATATTAGATTTGTTCTATATACATGCATGCTTCAATTGTTTAGACAAACCTTGTTTGATAATCTATTCCATGTGTTTTATGTTTTGGTATTTACAACAAAACATATTTTTGGACTTAATGACAAAAATCATGATATATATATGTTTCTTGTATATTGAATTTCTATTCATATACAATATGCTTCAAAGTGTTTAAATATCATATTTTTGTATCATGGATAAGTTTTAGACAATGTGTATTTTCTATTCAAAATACAAGGTTTTAGAAAATACGATTTTTGGTTTTTGGCAAAATTTCTATGACAGAAAAATAGTCAAATATGTTTTGAAATTTGTGTTAGGATTTTTAACACAAGTTTGTATTTCAATATAAAATGATAAAACTATTTTTGTGGAATTTTAGAGATTTTGTGGGATTTATTATAATATTTTTTTACCCAGATTTCAGACCTGATTTTTGTCTGCCAGGCTTGGCCGGTCGACTGGTACGGTCGACCGCACCAAAGAAGCCAGTCGACCGTTCCGGTCGACTGACGTGCACGAATACGTGCACGCAGGCTGACACTGCATCCGGTCGACCGAAGCGGTCGACCGACAGAGAGCTGTTTGCTCTCAGGTATTTTCGGTCGACCGGTAGCCACAACGGTTCAGAATTTGACCGTTGGGCGGTCGACCGGGCCGGTCGACCGGCAGGGTAAATTTGGCAAATATTCTGTAAACGGCTAGTTTTCTAAATTGCCTATAAATACCCCATTTGAGAGAGTTTTTCTCTAAGAATTTTTGGGCTAAAATTTTCTATCTCTCTGGTGTTTTTGCTGCAAGAAAAATAGGTTTTTGGATTCAAAGTGAACAATCTTTTGTGTTTTTGATTAGGGTTTGAAAACCAAAGAAAAGGGATTTTGGGAAAAGCTTTTGTTTGAACTTCTATATCTTGATTTCATTTGTTTTCCAAAGATTTTTCTTTGAGTTGCTGGTTTCATATCCCTTGGTTTTCTCCACACTTGAGCTAAAAATCTACTATCTATATCTATAGGTTATTTGTGTGGAAGAAGAAGTTGTTTGTGGTTGTTGTTGTGACCACCAAGTTGTAACCCAATCTTTTCCTAGCTTTGTGCTTTGGGTTGTATCCCTCTAGTTGAGAGGTGATCCTTGTATTGGTTGGTGATTGGGAGTTTGTTGTATTGGTTTGAAAATTTGCCTCAAGGAGGAGGTTGTGATTGTTGGAGTTTGCCTCAAGGAGGAGGTTGTGTTGGTTGGCTTGGATTTGTGCCTCAGGGAGGAGGTTGTAAAGAGAGGAGTTGGGTACTCCTTGTAAAGGGTCCTAAGTGGACGAGCTAGTGGAAATCCTTCGTGTGTCGAAGGCGGGGATGTAGAGCTGGGTGCTCGAACCTCGATAACATATCTTGTTATTTGCGCTTGATCCATTGGCTCTCTCTATCTCTCTCTTTACTTTGTGCCTTGCCTTATTCATATTGTGCATTCATATTTGCTTGGCTTGGTTGTGTGTGAATCATTTGTTGATCACACTTGAGTGTAATTTGCATTAAATTATTAAATTTCGCATTTAGTTCATAGATTAGCATTGTCACCTATTCACCCCCCTCTAGGTGATTTTTCAATTGGTATCAGAGCTAGTGCTCCTGATATTTAGGTTTAACCACCTAGGAGTGATCTTGGTTTGCTAATCTTCACTTGCATTTTCATTTGCACTCATACTAGTTTGCACTCATGGCTAGCCCTCCTATGTTTGACCATTTTAAACTTGATTCTTGGAAGGTGGACATGACTAGGCATTTAAAAACACTAGGTCATCTAGTTTATCAAGCCATTACCATAGAATCCCTCCCAAATAGTAGCAAGCATAAGAAGGCCAATGCATTAGCACTTAGAGCACTTAGAGCATCTTTAAATGAATTTCTTTTACCCGTTTTTGATCACTATGATTCGGCTTTTGCAGTTTGGAGCATCTTGACGTCTCCCGAGCTTCCAAGGATAATTAACAAGATGAGGAGATCCAAAAGAGAAAAGTCCGAAGAGCAATGCCTCATGGTCCAAGGGAAGAACTCCCTTGAGGTACAATCGGATTCTCATATTGATGATAGCTCTAGTTCCTATTGCCATGGTTGTTTTGAAGTTCAAACTTTAAATATGGAACTTGCTCAAAAGCTTGAAAATTTGTTGGAAAAACATGATTTGTTGAAAGAAGATAATCTTGTGTTGAAAAATGAATTAAAGGATTTATGCTCTAATTTTGAATTGGTTTTGCAAGAGAAGGAAGAGATTGCAAGTGAATGTGACTCACTTAAATCTCAACTTGAACTTGCTTTAAAGGAAAATGAATTTTTGAAAACAAAAATGATTGTGATGATGTTGTAAAGCACAATGAGATTTTATCTTCAAAATTGGATTTTACTTTTAAAGAAAATCTTACTTTGAAAAATGATATTGATTCAATTACTAGAGAATTGGATTTGGTTTTGATTAAAAATAAATCTTTGCAAAAAGAGATTGATGTTTGCCATGCTAATGTTGCTTCATGTTCTAGCACACCTATTGCATGCTCCACTTTATCTTCGAACATTGAAAATGATATACTTGTCTTGAAGAAAAGTGTTGATAGTTTGGGCTCCACTCTGAGCCATTGTGCCATGAATCACACACGATTGGAAACCTTGGTTCGCAAGAAACAAGTTCCAACCTTGCATGCACACCCATCTAGGCATACACATGCTTTTCATGATCACCACCATCATATGTATGCTCACGTGTATACATGTACACATTGTGGTCGAAAGGCCACCTTGCTAGATTTTGTTATGATCGCATTTATCATGAAAATTTAGCAACTAATTATGTTTGGGTTAGAAAAGATACTAACCCCCGTGGACCCACAAAGAAATGGGTACCAAGATCCACCTCTTTGACTTTTGATGTAGGTGGGAGCTCTCGCGTCACGTGAGGGTATTGGTGCCTTGAGGTGGATGCATTCTAAGCTAAAAGGAGAACCATTTGGATGCTTCACTCTCAAGGAAATTAGGTGGAGAGGACCACCATGTTTTGGAGAACTAGAGATGCACCTTCATCGGTTTTGGTATCATTCTCTAACTCCCATTTTTATTTGCATACTTTCCATGTTCATCTATTCATAGCATGTTTTGTTTCATTGTTCATTATGCTTATGCTATGTTAGTTAGATTAGTGTTATACATGTTTAGTTACTTGAGCACCCATGTTTCATATGGATCTATATTTAGTGTTCTCACCTTGTTTAGAACTAACATGTATGCCCTATATCTAATGCACATACATTTGCATTATGACCATTTGGATGTTTATGATTATATGATGATTTGTTTTGATGACTCATGTTTTAGTATGATATATGCCATGTTTGTTAGACCCTTGACATGCATGTTTAGCTTATGAGATCACCCATGTTTAGTATGGACCCATATTTTGTGTTCTCTTTATGTTTAGCTATCATGTTGATCATAGTTCTAATGCACATGTCTTTGTCATGCTAATCATATGGTTGACTATTTTTTTTGTTTTAATAATTCATGTTTTTGATTATCATGATCATGTTGATTGTTGACCCGTTTTATGCTTCATGTTTTGACTACTTGCTTGAATGATAGTTTTCATTAAGACTAGGATTTATACTTGTACAACTAGTGAGTTACAAATAGACCTTTATATATGATTGTGCTTAAACGCTCATTTGTATTCACTTGATGTACTAGTATAGTCTAGTTTTGATGATTCTTGCATTTGACTTGTATTCATCATATTTTGTTTTAACTTCATGTATATGTCTATCTTGTCCAAACTATTGAGTATACATGTACATCCTTGAGCCACGAGCATTCATGCATATACTTTGTGGACTCATCATGTTTAGGATATGTATGTATGCGTTGGTTTGTATATGACATACATATGCCTTGAAGTATAAATTGTGTTTTTATGAAATTTTGATTTTTCATGGTTTCATGTTTTTAAGGAATTTCACATGAGCTTAATTGAATATTTTCATGATTGATATGTGTCACATAACACTTGTTCACTCACTTTATTGTTTACTCATGATTTGTTTTCATGAGACTATGATATGGGCTTTATGAACTTTGAGTGTTTAGTGCCATATGATTTACATGTATTTCATGAAAAACTATTTTGTTTTCATTTCCCTATTTGAAGGATCTCGTTCTAGTTTTTCTAGATTTTTCAAACTAGTTCGTGTTCTTCACTTTTGGTAGAGATTTTCAAACAAACTACACTTTCAAATCTATTTTTTTTGAAAACCCCTACCTTCAAAGGGTGGTTGGATGGGAGATCATGTTCATGTATGCTTTATAATAAAAATCATTTTAAACTTGCACATGATTGGGTGGTAGTGAATATGAGATATACACTTGATCTTATTGTTGTTTCAATTGGTATCATTGAATTCTTTCAATTGGTATCAAATCTTGACATCCTTTTGTATACTCATATATGTTTTGTTTTATATATATGTATGCATACACTTCATATAGTATCAATTTACAATTGGTATCTCTGTATCAAATTTTAAATTGGTATCTATTTCTTACATACATATATAGATGATTTATTTGTGCTTCAAGATATCACAAATTTTGTTTATGATAAGCTTGATTTTTTTAATGACCATCATTTTCAATTGATTTAATTTTCAATTGGTTTCTTTATACAAGCATTATCATTATCTTGCTTATGCTAAGCTTGAGCTTTAACATTATTTCAATTGACTTAGTCTTCAATTGGTATATTATTTCTAGCTTAAGCATATGTTTAGTTGGTATTTCATAAAGGGGGGAGAAAACTCACATTTCAATTTTTCAATTGGTAAACTCACATTTCAATTTTTCAATTGGTATTTAGTTTACCATTGGTTTTGTTTCCCACTCCCTAACTTTATGAGAAAAAAAATATTGATTTAAGAATGATTATTGATTTTTAATTGGTATCATATGCTTATAAAGATATATATCTTCAATTGGTATCAATGTGTTTTTCAATTGGTATCATGTGTTTTATTTTCAATATGTTTTAATTTCAATTGGGATCATATTTGTTTTCAATGCCCCTCTTACTTTCAATTGGTAATTGGTAGGCATTTCTTAAATGTTTTTATGATCACTTTCTATTGATATCATAATGCACTTCTTTGACATTTTTTTAATTGGTATCATTTTTTTTTGTTTCACCCCTTGAAGTAGTTTGTTTATTCTTTGTTTCATATATTTAGGGGGAGAAGAATTCATATCTTTTTGTTTTTACCCCTTTGTTGATGATTGACAAAAAAGGGGAGAAGATTTATTGGAGTTGATATGCATGAGTTTTCAGTTTTATGTTCATTTCATCTCCATTGGTATTGGTATCAAGAGCATTATGAGTTTTGTTTTTATTAGTATCCATTGGTATCAAGAGCATGTTTTGGTAATTTAGTTGTTTTGTTGGAATCAATAGCATGTTTCATATGCATATTCATTTTATGTCAAGAACCCTGTTTATATGCATCTTATTGTTTGTTTATTCCTATGCATGAGTTAAGGGGGAGCTTCTTTGAAGCTTTACTTTAATCCATGCATATATAACTCCATGAGTTTTGTCATCATCAAAAGGGGGAGATTGTTGGCCCAAAGGCCTTTCACTCTAGTTTTGATGATGATTAACTCATGTAGTTATGTGTACTAATTATCTTGTGATTTTAGTTTCAGTTTATTAATCAAGATATTAGTTGGTGTTTAGCTTCAACAAGATGAATTGGAAGCTTGCACATGTTGATTCAAGAGCCCGCGCATCAAAGATCATACATTGCACTTGCTCGGTGAATCAAGAGTTTTTGGATCGAGCCTACTTGGAGATTGCGCTCTAACTTGGAGATTGCGCTCTACAAGAAGACTTAGGTATCCATAGTTTTAGTTTGGGTTTAGATCCTAATTGTAAAGATTAGAATAGTATGATAAGCTCAAGTTCACAACACACACCTTCATGTTTTGATTTTCGGTTTTAGGTTTAACCGATCTTGGCTTTCATGAATAGATTTTTTATCAAAACAAGTTTACATGGTTTATGTATATTAGATTTGTTCTACATACATGCATGCTTCAATTGTTTAGACAAACCTTGTTTGATAATCTATTCCATGTGTTTTATGTTTTGGTATTTACAACAAAACATATTTTTGGACTTAATGACAAAAATCATGATATATATATGTTTCTTGTATATTGAATTTCTATTCATATACAATATGCTTCAAAGTGTTTAAATATCATATTTTTGTATCATGGATAAGTTTTAGACAATGTGTATTTTCTATTCAAAATACAAGGTTTTAGAAAATACGGTTTTTGGTTTTTGGCAAAATTTCTATGACACAAAAATAGTCAAATATGTTTGAAATTTGTGTTAGGATTTTTAACACAAGTTTGTATTTCAATATAAAATGATAAAACTATTTTTGTGGAATTTTAGAGATTTTGTGGGATTTATTATAATATTTTTTCCCCAGATTTCAGACCTGATTTTTGTCTGCCAGGCTTGGCCGGTCGACTGGTACGGTCGACCGCACCAAAGAAGCCAGTCGACCGTTCCGGTCGACTGACGTGCACGAATACGTGCACGCAGGCTGACACTGCATCCGGTCGACCGAAGCGGTCGACCGACAGAGAGCTGTTTGCTCTCAGGTATTTTCGGTCGACCGAGGCGGTCGACCGGTAGCCACAACGGTTCAGAATTTGACCGTTGGGCGGTCGATCGGGCCGGTCGACCGGCAGGGTAAATCTGGCAAATATTCTGTAAACGGCTAGTTTTCTAAATTGCCTATAAATATCCCATTTGAGAGAGTTTTTCTCTAAGAATTTTTGGGCTAAAATTTTCTATCTCTCTGGTGTTTTTGCTGCAAGAAAAATAGGTTTTTGGATTCAAAGTGAACAATCTTTTGTGTTTTTGATTAGGGTTTGAAAAACCAAAGAAAAGGGATTTTGGGAAAAGCTTTTGTTTGAACTTCTATATCTTGATTTCATTTGTTTCCCAAGGGTTTTCTTTGAGTTGCTGGTTTCATATCCCTTGGTTTTCTCCACACTTGAGCTAAAAATCTACTATCTATATCTATAGGTTATTTGTGTGGAAGAAGAAGTTGTTTGTGGTTGTTGTTGTGACCACCAAGTTGTAACGCAATCTTTTCTTAGCTTTGTACTTTGGGTTGTATCCCTCTAGTTGAGAGGTGATCCTTGTATTGGTTGGTGATTGGGAGTTTGTTGTATTGGTTTGAAAATTTGCCTCAAGGAGGAGGTTGTGATTGTTGGAGTTTGCCTCAAGGAGGAGGTTGTGTTGGTTGGCTTGGATTTGTGCCTCAGGGAGGAGGTTGTAAAGAGAGGAGTTGGGTACTCCTTGTAAAGGGTCCTAAGTGGACGAGCTAGTGGAAATCCTTCGTGTGTCGAAGGCGGGGATGTAGAGCTGGGTGCTCGAACCTCGATAACATATCTTGTTGTTTGCGCTTGATCCATTGGCTCTCTCTATCTCTCTCTTTACTTTGTGCCTTGCCTTATTCATATTGTGCATTCATATTTGCTTGGCTTGGTTGTGTGTGAATCATTTGTTGATCACACTTGAGTGTAATTTGCATTAAATTATTAATTCCGCATTTAGTTCATAGATTAGCATTGTCACCTATTCACCCCCCCTCTAGGTGATTTTTCAGTTTATATGTTTTAAAGAAGGAAATGCCCCAACATGAGTAGAATCTGCATCTTGCATCAATGTCAAACATGAAAAAATAAAAAGATTGCAGTTTACCAAAAACTTATTAGCTGTACCATATGAGGAAGGTTAGTGTCAACAACCGTAATGAAAAACAATGGTATAGCTAGAAAGTGAATATTGAAGATTTCATAAAACTTCATTCTAACATAACTTTTTTATTTGCATTTTGTGCTTACATGTCAAAGTTTATATAGACACAAGCTACTAAAACAGTATGAAGGTAGAAGTATTGAAAGAAAGATCGTAGTGTAAAGTATAGGGAGCTTACCAGAGCTAGTCCAGGATCTTCTCCCCTTCCGATTGCAGCTTCTAACTCAGGATCACCGGAATGACTGCGAGCCCAATCCTGATAATGCACTTTTGTTATGACGATTCTATATGGAGAAAGAAAACATGCACTACTGATAGTAAGAATTACCCTAATACGACCAACAAATATTTGGATAACTGATGCACCAGCTTGAGCAGCAGCTGCTGCCTGACAGAAGCTGCATGTTCAGGAACTGCATTATATGAGTTTCCACAACATTAAGAATGAGATAAAAAAAAATGCTTTTGGAAAGAAAGGAGGTAACAAAAATGAGTTGCTAGTAAGTAGACCATGGTAAAGTACGAATGCCTCATTACGTCACATTATCAGATATGTCAAGTTTTAATCACGATTCCATCCAAGATCCAACAACCAGGAGCAAAAAGTTTCACATTGGATTAAACTCATTCTTATGTAGACCAACAATGATCAGTAAGTAGTAAAAGAAAATTATAAACAGGGAAGCTAAATGTAAATCTTGATCAGCTGGGATGCCCACTTGATCCAGCCCCTTTTAAACTACTAGATCTTCTGGCATATGCATTAAACGAGCAAAAAACTTCCCAAATGCTATAAATGTGAATTAATTGAGTCACATCCTCTTAAATAAATAACATGATTCACACACTCTCCAAAGTTAACAAGGAAAATGTGTTCTACTTGACTGTTGTTTTTAGCGTGCCTAAGAGTTGAATGCCCTTCCCTATAACAAATTTATAGTTTTTCCCCTTGTTCTAGATGTTTTCCCAACTCCAGGAAAATATGGAGGATGCCAGCAGGCCATTTAGGATTATAGCAAGCACTTCTCCTATTTGTAGTTTCCTGGCCAGTAAGTTGACACTAAGCATGAGAGGGTTGGCGTTAGATTGAAAACCAGTTGTAAAACTTTGTCAAATCTTTCATAGACCTCATACCCGACCCCATTTTGATGGGAAAAGGCTTAGATGTTGTTGACGATGACTCTCCAAAGTAGCACATCAGACAATATGACTAATCTTCCGATGACATTTAGTAATTTATAGAGCATTTTTTTATTTTTTTTCAAGACATGAGACCGTGAAACGAACATGAGTTACAATTCAATTGAAAATTGGGAAACGCTCAAGAGTTCAGCATTATCGGGATATAATCTTTCAATTAATTAGTGGGGCTTATTGATGTAACACAGGATCACAATCACATTCAATCCAAAGAAAAAGGAAAAAACTAGGGTTTTGACAAGAACAATGAAAAGAGAAATTAGGGTTTATAAGAAAAAATCGGATAAATTTTGGGCTTTGCGCCCCTTACATGGGCTTCACATCCCTTACACCACGAGCTTCGCATCCCAATATTCAACAGCACCCTGAAGAGAATTTACTTGTTACTCATTCATTGTCTACTAAAAAAATAAGTCTGATGCCTATTTATAAGCTTCACAAAAGAGCACTTCTAGGGGATAAACAGTGTGATATTAAACACTCCCATAAAAGAAAAAAGACAACAGCTCAAAAATAAACTCAGGCATGAAAATAAGTAGCAGCTGAGCCTGATGTCCTCATCATTTCCCCCGGGATGGGAGAAACTCGACCTTATCGAGTGAGGAAATCCCTTTTTAAGCATCCCAATCGGGTCATGAAGGTGATCGTGGCAGCAGCACTAGCACATCACATCGAAACCAAAGCGGTGGAGGTGGAACTGGCTTCCATGACAAACATGTGACCGCTGATAGGAGCTCAAGCAAGATACATGCAGCGTGACAAGTCAACTCAGCTACATTGAAAACTGACCCACATACCAAAGCACTAATCTCATGTAAACCAATCTCCTGTAGGAAGATTTGCAATGGGTTGTACACATCAAACGATCTCAAGGAAAGAGCTCTCATACCGCCAAAGATGATACTAGCTCTAAGGTGAGCTTTGTTAGAAATCTACAAGGGTCTTAATAGGCAACTCTATAACTTCTGTGAACTGTGAGAAAATCTCTTCTTGCAGTGACACCAACTCGTAACAACGTTTGGCTCTGATTTGGATCTTCAATCACTTCTACCGCCTTGCTTTTTAGCATATTCACCATGTCAGTGAGAATCCTACATTCAGCAATCAGATCATTGAATTGTGGCCCATCGAGGTGTAAAGGATATCGAGCACGAAGAAACTCTTATAAGATAAGCTAATCTCGGCAGTCGATATGACTGTCTTCTCAGCACCAATAAACTTCTCCAGCCAGCTTCAATGGGCATAGTGGCACTTCTGCGCAGGTGTCAAGGAAAAATACCTAAAGAAATTCTCAAGATGATTTTTTCACTTTTTGTACCCATCCTGATCATTATAACTCCGAAAATACGAGAGAGCTGCATACATATCTCTTTCAACCTCTTCATCCCATCAGTATAAATGTATTTGCCACAAAAATAAAATCTCATGAATAAAATTCAGTGCATAAAAATCAGAGGTTACCCAAGAATCTCAGTGGCTTGAAAGAGACTCAAATCACGCTGAAAAAGTGGCCTGAAATGTTGATTTTCTACTACAGGGACAGTACCGGCACCAAACGCGGGTCCGTGGAGATCAGATCTAGTGTTCAAGTGCTATGATTTCTCTTCAGTGACTCTGAGGCTCAGTCATAAACCAAACATTTTAAACAGAACTCGAAACTGACTATGGACGAGTAAGAAACAGGCTCTGAACTAATGATGTGCGCCTGTAGTGAATAGTGCGGCTCAGGGAAAGCCGCTGATGTCAGCACCAGCGTGATCGGCTCGGGAATCGGCTCGGTTGAGCTGTCGGCTCGGTTCGGTTCCGCTGAGCTTTGGCAGCTTCGGCAGCTCGAGTGAGCCGATGACATCAGCACCAGAGTTGCTGACGTCAGCGACGGCTCCCACTTGGCTCGGGTCTGAGTTGTGACAAAGCGGGTGGGGTTGTTGGATAAAACACGAACCCAAACCCAATCAAAACAAACCCAATTTGATTTAAAGGGTTGGTTTCGATCGAATCTGATCAGATTCAATTTGTGATCTACTCTGATCGCTTCGATGAGGGTGTTGTGGCGAAGTAGGCGACAAAGACGTTGACGGCGATGGTGACGATGACGAAGAAGGCAGAGGAAGGTGGATCTTGCGATGAAGGAGGAAATTACAGTCGAAGGTGGAGATCTGCAGTGATGATGCAGCCGGGGGTCAGCTGCGATGGTGGCGACGTTGGCAAAGGAAGGAGAGGTGGCGGAAGTGTCAGCTTCGTCGACAGAGAGAGAAGACGATGATGGCTCTGACATGATAAGGAGTGATGATGAAGGGTTTGATGATAGTGAGGTTCAGGGGTTGATCGGAGTTGATGGGGATGATGGGAGGTGGTGGCCGTGACGACGAAATGGTGGCAGTGCAAGAAGGAATCAGGAAGTGGCGAGCAGGGAATGAAGAAGCCGAGTCGGATACTCAGGGGTTGATCGGAGTTGATGGGGATGATGGGAGGTGGTGGCGGTGCGACGAAGTGGCAGTGCAGAAGGGATCAGGAGGTGGCGATCAGGGAACGAAAAAGCCGAGTCGTATCCGACTCGGCCTGATTCGAGCCGACTCGGCTGCCCGAGTCACAGGGCGGGTCCGAATCGAACCCAAATCGGATTTGACTCGGAGCCGACTCGGCCAACTCGGTCGAGAGACTCGGCCGAGTTGGCCGAGTCGGCTCTGAGTCGAACCCGATTTGGGTTCGTTGTACGCCCGTGATCGAATATAAAGGAGAGAGCAAGCGCGAGCGAGGAAAAAAAGAAAAAAATTCTCAAGATCGCCCTCGTTCTGCCATCGCCCTCGAAGGTACCCCGTACCCACCCTCCTACTCTCTTTCTCTCTCCCCGTCAATCTTTCTCCCTCTCTCTCTTCGTCGATCTCTGTCTCTCCCCCTTTGTCTCTCCCTCTGTTGATCTCTCTCCGTCGATCTCTCTCCCTCTGTGTCTCTCTCTCCGTCGATCTCTCTCCCTTTTTCTCTCTGTCGATCTCTCTCCCCCTCTCTCCCTCTGCGTCTATCCTATCGATCTCTCTCCCTTTCTCTGTCGATCTCTTTCTCCGTCCCTGTCTCCCTCTATGTCTCTCCCCCTCTCTCTCTCTTAGTCGATCTCTCTCCTCTTTCTCCTGCGTCTCTCTCTGTCCCTCTCTCTACCTCCGTCTCCATCTCTCTCCCCCTCTCTTCGTTGATCTCTCCCTTTCTCTCCCTCTGCGTCTCTCCCTCTGTCCCTCTCTCTCCTTCTCTGTCTCCGTCGATTTCTCCCCCTCTCTCCGTCGATCTGTCTCTCTCCTCTGTCTCTCCCTGTTCCTCTCTCTTTGTTGATCTTTCTCCCCCCTCTCTCCCTCTCTCTTCGTCGATCTTTCTCCCCCCTCTCTCCCCTCTGTTCCTCTCTCTCCCTCTGTTCTCTCTCCCTCTGTCCCTCTCTCTCCGTCTCTCTCCCCCTCTGTTCTTAGTCTCTCTGTTCTCAATTATTTGAGTTTAATTTAAATTAAATTAGTTTAGTTAAACTTAATGTAGGTTAATTTAATTTAATAATTTTATTGAAGTTAGGTAATTAAGTTAGTTTAGCTTCATCTAGTATAAACTAGTTTAGTTTAATTTAATTTAGTTTTAATTTTGTAAATTTTAGTTTTAATTTAATTTAATAAATAATTTTTAAATTTCAGTATGACTCCAAAGTAACGCGATATTGGATGGGAACATGGTACCCTAGTTGGTAGAAGTAGAAAACTTGTGAAGTGTAATTATTGTGGGAAACAAGTCCATGCTCGTATCGCTAGATTGAAGCAACATATAACACATATACCCAGACAGGTGGAAGGATGTTTGCGAGTACGAAAAGAGGTATCTCAAATAATGAGACATCTTTCTGAAGATAGTAAAGAAAGAGCGGTCATAAAATCCAAGGAAGAGCGACTTTTGAAATCTTTAAGTGAGGAAGATTTTTATGATGTGATCGATGAAGATTCTGATAATGAAATTAAAGAAGGTGATTTTGAAGGAGTTGAAAAAAGACAACTAAAGCAAGCTATGAAAGAAAGTTGTGAAATGACTTGGAGATCGGCAGAAGGTCATATAAGAAATATTAACACTTATGATGTGTATTCTCACAGATAAAATTATTTGTGAATGGAGTTGAAAATTTTCGAAGCTCACTGACTAGAAGAGCAATACAACAATCTCTTTCAGCTGATTGGTGAGTTAATTATGGCGAATAAGCTCCCAATCTGCAGAAAATTATCATCAAAATTTTAAGCCAAACATGTTCTTCATCGAGTTGTGAAAGAAATTAGAGCAGGTGTCGCTGATTCATACAAAATTGTGCAACCAATTGACAATAAAAAAGTTACATAAACTAGTATTTGTGCATTACAATATGCGGTTGTGAGTAAGAAACTTGACATGAAAAAGCGACATTGATAATTATTACAACCCAATTGATCTGAACAATATTTTCAATGATGATGATATTTTAGATGAGTGGATTCGGGAGCAAGAAAAATCGATGTTACCACTAGATGATTGAAGTTAGTTGGATGAAGGTATTCGTCATAGTGACAAAAGTGGCAGTGATGGCGGTGATGACAACGACGATGGTGATGGCGATGATGACGGTGGTAATAGCGGTGACGGTGGTGATGATGATGACGGTGGTTATAGAGGTGATGGCGGTAATGATGAAGAGACTCATGGTGTTGGTGAAAACCAACGAGGTGGTGTTATGACATGAGATTCAGAATATTATGCCACACAAGATACAGATCATAAAGGCCAAGCGGGATTTCGTAACAGCGTAGGCATTTGGATCGGTTGGTTGATTTCAGTTCTAGCGATGATTATTCGACTGGATATGATAACTACTCATATGGTCATCATAATCTTGAAGGTCATTTACAGGGGTTGGTGTTGACATCTGGCAACATTCTAGCACTGATAATTCTAGCACTGGTGAATATTCTACTAGCAGTGCTGAATATCGAGATTTTGAGTATTATCACCATAGAGCTGATATTGCACGACCTCTACCGCCATATTACTCTGATACTGGATCCTCTGGCCAATCATCTCAACCTACAGGATCTCACCCGCAAACATATTATTATTCTTATGGAAACAAATACCCAGTTTCTATACTTATTGTGTGGATAATGACAATGATTTTGTGCCTCCTCGCAATTCAATGTGGAAATGACTATATTAGTAGGTACTTATGAGTTATTTTGTACAATTTGAGAGATAAATTCACTCACAAATTCTTATCAAAATTCTTCATTGTTTATTATTGATACAAGAGGGTCTTATATAGGCTTTTATAAGATTTGAATCCAATTAAAACTCAAATTAAAATAGAATTACAATCCAATTTTAGAAACTAAAAAAATTAAAATAAAAAACTAAAAAAGAAAAAGAAAAAATATCCAAAACTCTACTACTTCAACTCGAACGTGGACTTCTTAGATCCGTCTCTTTGGCTTTTTCATCTTGACTCAATATCCGCATTATTCTTCCCGGATGAGAGAAGACTCGATCCCATCGAGTTAGATGGATTGGGCCTCCCATACTGAACTGGATCAAACTGCTGCAAATCACATTGATCTAACAATGAATCAACAGTTGGTGCTTTTCTTTTCCAACGGATCAAATACATGTGAGTTCCACCTTATTTGGTGGTGATAATATCATCCTCTAAAATTTATCAACTCTCTGGTGTAACTGAGTCACTATTTGAAAGTGGACCAAGTGAAGGGCTCTCAAAAAATGACTTAAGTGAATGCTTATCAATCAATGAGCTACAATCAAAATCCTTTTAATCCACTAGATCATTAATATTGAAAGTACAACTAATGTCATAATATCTAAAAAAATCTATAACATAAGTATTACAATTTAGCTTATTCAAGATCTTGAAGGGTCCAGCATTGCGTGCATGCAACATTTTAACAATTCCCGACGGAAACCATTTCGGATAAATCCGAATAATCACATAATCGCCTACATTAAAGTTTTAAATATTTTTCTACAACTAGTTCGCAAAGTAGGCTTCACATTGCTATGTTTATTTCCATCACTGATCTCTCTATATAATTTGTGCATGTGTTTGTGTGATGCAAATGCAGATGCAGACTCAAATGCTTTATAATGAGATGGTATCAGCAGAAAGGAAGAAAGCGATTTGCGGACAGAGCATGCATGACTAATGAGAGAAAAGGAGGGAGTAGTAGTAATGAGAGGTAGAGAAAGTGGAGTTGACAGCAACACTAAAGTGATTGTCTGCTTGGTAAATTTCAAGGGTAGTAGTTTAATCTGCTTACCCTCATACTTAAGTTGGCACGTGTTGGATCGATCGTAAATAGTGACATTTTTATCGAACAATCATGGTCTACCTAGTATAACTTAACTCACGTCCATGGTGATCACATCACACCAAATCTTGTCTTTATAATGATTGAAATTAACTGGGACAAAATATTGTTGTTTGACCTCAAGTGTCGTGGAGTCAATCCATGACACGTTGAAAGAGTGGGGTGGGTACATCTCTGAGTCAAGATCTTCACACAGTCTGCATGATATTGCATTGATATAACTTTCACTGTATACAATTACCTTACAACTCATGTGACGTACTTATCAAGTTATTGTATCCAATCGAGAAAAAGTTAAGGGTCTAAACATCCATCGAAAGTAGGTACGTTCAACTTAATGCTTTTAAGGTACTCATCATGATCATATGCATTGTGTTAGGTGTTTCGCTCGGCATTTAGTTGCAATGGAGTTTCCTCAGTCTCGAGTGGTTCATGTGCAGTCTCTAATTTGATCAGTCTTTCCTAGCAAGTATGGGTTACCACTACGGGTGGGTATGCACAATGAGATTCTTACTAAAAAAAAAAATATGTAATTCTAGACTACATGATTTTGTTTTGGGTTTTGGATTTTGAATTTTTTTTTAATTTTTTTAAAAAAATCTGTCTTCTAAAATTGTCAGGTCAGCCAAACCTTAATTTTACCATTACAATTGGCCAAGTAGGCGTAACTCAGGTGGGAGGTTTCTGCATTTGGCGTTCTTAATTATAAAACTACGTTGAGTACCTTCATTGGTTATACACTAATCGTACGAATTTCAGGGAAAGGCTTATCTTTCAATGTTTCCAAAGTTTTACATTTTTCTTTGATCAAAATTTAAACTAAATGCGATAAAGCAAATAAACGAGAACTAATTATGCAAATCCTACCTAACCGTACTCTGATACCAAATTGACGTGAAATGGTGATGCGTGTATATCAAAAAGTAGTGATAAAATAAAACTTCGCTACATTTCACCAACTATATGATCTTGGGTAGGAAAATAGTCAAAATTATAATGCAGGATGATGAGTTTAACAAAAATTTTGATGCAATGGTACCGATTTAGATCAGAAATAAAGTGGTGCGCTACTAGTTATGATCGCAAAAACTTGTAAAATCAATGTAAAAGAGGTAGCAATTACAAGGCTATCGGAATCTCACAATCTCACTATTCGTGATAGCAGATTAAATCGATAAAATAACAAAGGCAGATATCAACTCACAAATAAATAGACCGTGTTAAAAAAATTACCTACTGAGAATCACAGAGATCTCAGTGACCTATAGAAGATACCAATATAAAGTCTCGTTGTCACGATCGCAACTCCACAAAAAATCATTCAAATCGGAGTTCGGATGTGAGGTATGGTCAAAAGTTCAATTTAATGCTTTAACTATCGTGATGGCACGGTGGTGATGGCCAGTGGCGCGCATGAGATGAGATCGAGAAAGAAAAGAAGTCGGCGTCGGATTCTTTGACTAGTGTGAAGAAAAGATAGAAGAAAAAGAGAAACATGGCGGCAGAAGTAAAGAAGCATGTAGGAGAAAAATATAGGGTTAGGGTTTAATTAAAGAAAATTAGGAATTCAATCCTGAACAACTTTGAGAGATAAAATCATTCCAAAATTCTTATCAAGATAGAATTATAATCCAAATTTTAGAAACTAAAAAACAAAATTAAGGGACTAAAAACAGAAATAAAGAAGGAGAAAAATATCCAAAAGTCTACTACTTCTTCAACTCGAACTGGGACTTTTTAGATCCGTCTCTTTGGCTCTTTTATCTTAACTAGATGTCCGCATCAATATTTGTATTCCGGTAACAAAAACAAATATGAATATAGATAGATATATCCGCTCCTAATGTGATTTGTACCCCAACTACATTTTCCTAGAGAATAATGTGACATACAGAGGGGAAAAAACACTCCTGTGCATACCTATAAACAAATGTCAAATGTGTTTGTATTCCTTCAGCTTCCAACAATCTTGAGGCCTCAATTCCCTGCATGAAAAAAATTTCAAATAACTGTAAAGGCAGATTAAAAGATTGGTACAAGTCTCTTCTTGTCTCCTAGACATCTTGTGATGGAGAAATTAGAGATTGCATCACTTGTGTGCTTACTTGCCATGTTGAGGGAATTTTGAAGAGTAGACGTTCTGAAGAGACTTCAATTTGATTATACAATTTCAAGAGCTCGTGAACCTGAAACATATAATATGAACTCCTAAGGGCCTTAGATGTGAAATACATAGAATAATTTCACCTGACTTTTGATATAATAGATGCATATTAATTATACTCCAAAATGAGATGTTCACTAGAAATTGCAGGGGAAAAAACTTAAGAAAAACATTCTGTTTAATCTTAAAAGTCTTGTAATTACAAATCAGGTTAAAGTATATTACTATACTGCTATGTAGTTTAGAGCCGGTAAAATGTCATGGGAGAGTTAATTACTTTTAAACACCATTGGAATATAGTTTAGTTCCTCTAAATGTCATTAGATTATAGTACTTCTTCTAAATGCCGTTGGAGTACATGTGCTGCACTCATGATCTGTCCCTAAAAGGCTAAAACTTACTGATAATTATTCAACCATGGATTATTATTCAACCATGGATTGACTAATTAAGTTCAGAAGTTAATACAAATCCTGGTGCCGCACAAGTTGGAAGTGGAAGGAATCGGTATTATCTGTCCATTATTTCTCTGCTAATTACCAGCGTGCACAGGATTGATAGGAAGGAATGAAAAAGATTAAAGTACTAAAAAAAGATAACAGAACTAGTTGTTCTTCTCATTTTTATAATCCATAAAGGAAAGTTTTTGAGGACTAAACATCCTTGTCCTTTCTGGCTTACCACCAGAAACACAATTCTCACACATGATAACATCATTAAGAGAAAATTACAAGGGCCTGATAATTGCATTCTGTGCAGTAAGGCCATAGATATAGTAGAACACCTCTGTCTATTCTACCCTTTCAGCCATAGAACTTGGTGCCACATTAAGAGTCCTATCATATCAAGGAATGCCCACCAGTGGCATCAATATGGGCACACGTTAACAATTAAGGTGTCTTTGGTCTCATCTCGATAAAAGTAACTCTGAGGTGAAGGCAAAGAACATTATTAAAGTCCTCACCCCACACTACAGCTAACCTCCAAAAGTGGTGAAAGTAATATTTTTTATATTCTAACGTGCCCCCACAAGTCTAGCATCCTTTTTTATGGGCTGAAACCTGAGCTTTTTTGCATAGCGATATTTTTTCTAATCTGATTTTTAAATGTGCGTCCAGTGAGAAGTACTCTATCATATTAAAGTCTCTGCCACTACACCTAAACTTCAGAGTTGAGGGTTTTGAGAATAATATTTTTATATTCTAATGAACATATTTGGAAGTTCATCTAAGTCCTATGGAGGTAGAGCCGGATGTGTCCACAAAGAGTAAGTTGCACTACAATGTTATTGACCGGAAGTCATCTGAGTTGGTCTGACTGGTGGCCCCTAATATTTTGTGTTTTTCTTGTTGACATCACATACAAAAAGTCCTAAGTCTTTTGATGTGATGATCTTTTATTTTAAAATTGGAGTGGATTATTTTGTATTGTGTTTCTATGTACTCTTTTCTTGTTTTTAATGGAATGTGCAAGGGAGGAGTCCTTTCTCATTATTTCTTCTAAAAAAAGACTTGCTTGATCTTTGCAATTCGACACTACCAACCCCGCACAAAATGGTGAAACTAACAAATATAAACAATCTAAGCATTCTGTAAAACCTCCACTGTAGCAACATTGCCCAACAACTCATTGTAGCACCAATTGTATCCTCTATGGACATAATGTGGAGACTTGCTTCTACGTCTTTCTTATTTGTCCTTTCTCTAACGAGGTTTGGACACCCTTTGTGTCGACTTTTCACCTACAACCATGGCAGATTTCTCTAACTGCTCAATGAGAATACTGGAAAACCTCTGAAATTACTTCTCGTATTAGAGACTATTAGAGTGTGTAGAGGGTATTCTTATATTTTTTCTATTTATTTCTCATCTATATAAAAAGAAATAACCCCAGCCTAGAGTTATTATCATCTATTCTCAAAAACCTGACATGATATCAGAGCGATTCCTCTTCCATCATCACCTACACCCTCATCATCATCCATTAATCAATACTATCTCCTCTCTCCATAAACACTAATCCTAACCGCCACCTATCTACGCCATTGTCATCATCTTTTTTTATCCTAAACCTGTAACAACTTTCACCTTGTCTTAAATCTGATCCTAATCACCTCCATATCTTAAATCTGAGACCCTAGCCGCCCCCATATCTTAAACATGAAACCATAGCTGCCTCTATATCTCAATACTGAAACCCTAGCCGTCTATCTCTGAGATTATGTCATTGCCTCTATAATGTTGCTATTATCATGTGTTGCGTAGCTGTTCTGCTCTGTCTCTATAGAACTTTACTATTGTTGTCGTTGTTGTATTCTGCTTTTGTAGAACTGTCGTTGCTGTGTTGCAGCAATGTCGCTAGTGTGTTCTGTTATTTACATTTGCAGCCTATTTGCACCTCCATCTGGCTTTAAAAACTAATTGATAGCATTTACCTCTTCTCCTGCTATTGCTGCTATTGACATATCATCTTGTCACCATCGGTGACAACTTCTCCTGCCATTGACGTCATCTGCTTCTCCATCTTCATTTACTACCTCTGTCGGCCTCAATTGCAACCAATGTTGCCTCTGGCGACTTCAATTGGAATCTCTATTGCTATTGTTGCTTCATGCTAAAGTCTTTTGTCACATCTGCTTCAAATCTAGCATGGACTTGTCTCAAATCATCTCTGTCACGTCAACTTTAACTATCTACTGCTCATATTGAGCTATTTATCCAACAACATTGATCTACTATTAGGCGGTATAATGTGGTCGTTTTCAAGTTATGTATCTTGTTTCTATTTTGTGATCTATCTAATTCTTTCCAACTACTATTTGTTACGTGTGCACTCCTAATTAAGAACAAGGATAGCCATGACACTGTGTGGATGAAGTGTTGTGTGTGTTTCTTGGTGTTTCTCCTACTGAGTTTAAAGATCTCCAAAATCTTCACTTTATTTAGTATGAGGGACTCGCAAAACTTTCACTTTTATGGAGTTTAAGGATATCTGAAAACCTCCTACTAAGTAAACTCTAAAATCCTAATTGTATCTAAAGAAATTTTTTTCATGCAGTTTTCATGCATAATTATTTTGTTTGGCAAAGCATCGACATCAATGATTTAGCAGTGTAGTATCAAATTAGCAATTTAGTATTTATTTTCAATAATTTTCGCATTTATTTGTTTCTTAGTTTTTTTTTTATTTTTGTTTAGAAAAGCTTTGTTTAGAAAAAATTTATTTAAACTTGGTAACAAGTTGGACATCATAACTATGCTTAAGCTTGAGAGCGAGTATTAGAGTGTGTGAGGGTGTTCTTATATTTTTCTATTTATTCCTCATCTATATAAAGAAAGGTAACCCTAATGTAGAGTTACATCGTCTATTATTTAAAAAGTAACAGGGACATATGGGATGTGGTTGCCCTTTCTATGGCATGGTCCATCTGGGTTGAGCGCAATTCAAGGATCTTAAAAATCATCTCAAACCCGCACCAGGTCCATTACTGTATAGCCTTTTGTATCGAACTTTGGAGTGTGAATATTGGTTGTCAAAGAACATGAAGAAGACATTGTTTGTACTTGTTTTGTCTCTTTTCTTTAAATTCATGAATGGCTTTTTGGGCTTATCTACTCGGTAAGCTTTCTACCTTTATCTATATTATTAAATAGAGCTTTCAAGTTTGAGGCCCTATTCTTTTCTAAAAAAGAACACCTCAAAACCCAGAATAACTAGTTGTTTTCTTACATGATTAATCCATTTGGTTAGAGGAAACCTGAAAACTCCAGATTTCTAAGAGTTTCCAAAATGGGTCGCTCCATGCCATGAAGGATAGTCCTTAGTTGGTTTATGGATAAATTTAGAAGCTCATGGCTTCCAAACACTTGAAAGTTTATTAGCTTATATTTAGTCAATAGTTTCTGATGGTTACTTCAACACAAACACTTCTTTGGAACCCCTCAAGTAATTATTGACTTCCAAGAAACCAAAACTTAAGATTCCTTGTTTCTAATGGTTTCCGTGGGCTTATTTATACCAAAGACAACCTAATCTCAAATTTAAACCTAAAAGGGACTAGCATGGATGAAGCTGACATGGGTTCATTCCAAGCCCCGTCTAGCAAGTAACAAAAAGCCAAACCTCTAAGGCTGCATAAGAAATAGCAAAAAAACACAAAAGCAGTGCTTGGTGCGTTGAACCATTGGAAGCCACTAGAAAGTATTCAATCAAAGTTTCCTTGAACTTCTCAGGAAGTTGAGAAACTAGTTTGATAGGTATCAAAAAATGTTTCCATCAAAGAAACTTATAGATTGGACTAAATCTTTCAACCGAAAAAGATAATAATAAATGCATAATAGGTTTCTATTTTGACAATGAGTTGTTCACTTGTTTCTTAAACTCAATTTGGCAAACTATCCTAGTGGCATACATGGACTAACCTTTTTTTAATATTATTAGAAGACAATGTTACATGTGTTATGACAATTAGCCCACTAATTTAATTAGATGGTAGTGTCAAATATGCTTAGAATCCATGTGACCTAAGAGGGGCCCTCTTGAGTATAGGATCTAATCATATTTGAAAACTTAACCATCTTTTTCTTTTAATCCATGTGGAACTAAACCATCTTTCTCTCTTGTCATATTCCTCTTTAATCTCTTAAGTGGATTCGAGTCACCAAACCCAGCAATCTCCATCTTGACTTGAATCCAATCACAACAATCTCCACCTTAGCCCAACCTAGGTCGAACCATTTTTAACCAGATATGTACTCCAAGCTCCACATTAAATCTGAATTCGGCTTCAATACCTCAACCTCACCTTAACCTGCTCACCTTTTAGCTTTAGTTTCTCATCTTCACCCCGAGCCAATTATGATGCTCTAATACCTTACTTGACTCGTTGTCACCCATATATCTTTTCAGTTTCTCAACTCGATCAAATTTTCACCTTGAGCTCACTAACAATCCCAACAATCTTCACCTTGACACGAATCTAATCGCAACAATCTCCACCTTAGCTTGAAGCTGATCGAACTATTTTTGAACCGCATGTGTGCTCCAAGCTCCGCCTTAAATCTCAATTCGACTCCACAGTACTCGACTTCACCCTGAGCCTACTCCCCTCTTTAATTCTAGTTCCTCTCTTCACCCCGAGCCAATTCTCATGCTCTAGTACCTACTTGACTTGAATCTTCAACCATATAGCACTCCTTTACTCTTTTTGGTTCCTCAATTCGATCAAATTTTTACTTTGAGCTCACCAATAATTTTCACCAATATTACGTAGCATCATGCATCCACAAATTAAGGCCTAATCAACTTTTAGCTCTGATACCAATTTCTTATGACAATGAGCTCACTAACTAGATGGTAGTGTCGAATAAGCTTAGAATCCATGTGACTCAAAAGGTACCGGAGTCTAGTAACAAATCATATTTGAACACTTAGTCTAGTAATTAATTATATTTGAACACTTAACTATCTTTTCTTTTAAATCCATGTAGGGCCTGTTTGGTTAAGGGTGGAAGTGAGGAAGTAAGGAGTGAGGAAGTGATAATAGTTCCCTTTGGAACTTGAGAATTGGTTAGTAAGTTTTCTGGTGTTTGGATGTTGTTGGGAAGTGTAGTTTGGAAAATGTTATGTCTTTTCCGGTGTTTGAATGGTAATGTGGAAGTGGAAGTGGAAAAGTTGACCACAAAGTTGACCGCAAAATAATATTAAAATAAAAATTAATTAAGAAAAATAAAAAATGGACTGTAATTAGAATGCAAGTGAAATTTACATGATCAAAAAATTAACTGTTTTGCGTTACAACGTATTACAAATGAGATTTACAGGACCACAAAATTAACTGTAGCACTTTGGAAGTGAGGAAATGGTTGTGTAAAAGAGTGAATAGAAAAGGAAAAGGGGTTTTCTTATTTTTCTTTTCCGATGTTTGGATAGATAGGGAAGTGATCAATTATACTTCCCCATTTCCTTACTTCCGCTCACTTCCTTCAAACCAAACACCCCCGTAGGACTAAACCAAACTTCTCTCTTGTCATATTCATCTTTAATCGCTCAAGTGGACTTGACTCACCAAATCCCAACATACACTTTGAACATGGGTGTCAAAGTGTCCAGATATCTTGAAGTGTCTGACATGGGAACTTTTCAAATATTTGATATGGAGACATGAATACATTTTGTAGATGTGAACACATATACATCTGTGTGTAGACACACGCACGCGCCGACTTGTGTGTGTGTGCTTGTATGTGTGTGCTGTGTGTGTGTGTTGTTGGTGGTGGTGGTGGGTGGTGGTTGGGGGGGGGGGGGCCTATGAGAACAATTCTTCCCTAATGATTTGTGCACCTCAATTCAGTGAAGCAATTGTCTTCTTGTACCTCAAGCAATTTAGGTGCTATGGCACCTTCGTTGACTTTCGCCACCCACCTTAATGGCGGCAATTCGCAACAATCTACTGTCAGATGTGTAAATTGCCTTATATCCAGTTATCGTCCATATGTGTTTGTGCCACAAGTGACCATTATCCATAGCTAATGCATGTCCTTATCCATTTCTAATAAATATGGGTATTAAATCATGTTCCCAAAATAAAATAAGAAGTCAAATTCATAACTGAAAAATGATACCAGATATAGATATGGAAAGACCCATACCAAATCTGCTTACATCCCTACAACCTGATAGCAAATTAAGGAGTTAAACAAAACATAAAAGATAAAAAAAAAAATTGTTACAATGAAGCTCCATATTAATGTTGCAAAATATGAACTAGGACGACATAACCATACCAGGACCTAACGCCTTAATAAGTGATGGCAAATTAAGAACAAGGTTGGGGTATAAAAGGATTATATGACGCCAATGCTTCCTATGGTTATGCTTATCACTACACTAAAAGCAACTTACATAGCTTAAATAACAGAAGATATAACATAATAATTAAGTTGAATGCTTGCTCATAGAAAATGAAAAGGTCTACCAAACTTAACTTTGCCACCTCCACCATTATTCTAGCTTCAAACAAGCATAGGAAAAGATATTATATATAATTTCTCAAGCAATGAAAAATACCTTCCAGACAATTTCTTGAGTATCATAGGCTAGACGAGCATCGATTTCCGTTGACACCCGACCAGGGACTTGTCTTGACAAATCAGCTCCAACATTCACCAGAGCCTGCCAATGATCCACATTGAAATTCTCTATTTCGTCCTTTTCTCTTTATTAATTATAATTAAACAGAAGTAACTCCTCAATTAAAAGAAATCCACAGCAAAACCTTATTAAAGAAACAGGACATCCGGTCATTAGCATTCTCTAGCCCATAGCATTCACTGTCCGCCAGTGCAGTCTCTACAGCACTCTACAGCCAAAATTTTCTTCAATATCAACATCCTATTTAATCCATCACTGATTCTTGATTCCTAATTTTGTTTTTAAAAACTGCATCTTTCTCACGTTAAATTTGGCGTCTGGAAGACTACAAATCCCTAGCAGCAGCGAAGAACTCACAGTCGCAGCAGTAGGCGGAAACCTAGCATTTCCAATAAAAGAACACAAAAACACTAGATTTTACCCCCGAAAAAGGAAAAAAAATTAAGAAAGCAAATTGACAAAACCTCTCGAAATCATCGAAAATGACAGTGTCCGGTACGATCTCGCTGAAGCTCGACACGGCATCCAGCTCCGTGTTCGAATCTTGGAATTTTAAACATCGATTCAATAAAACTAGACAGAATCAACATTAGGACATTGTGAGAGAGGACGAGAGATGAGAAATTATACCGGTGTCAACAGAAGAAGAGGCATTGCCGGCTGACGAGCAGACTTTAGTGAACGGCCTCTGGAGATTGAAGGCGACGAGATTCGACGGCGATGGGATCGAAGAGCTCAATCTTGCAATCTACAACAAATTCAAAACGAATTTTAAATCGAATTGAACCGAAGGAAGAGAATCGAGTGGGGGAGTTGGGGACCGAAGAGCTCAACCTTTGGCGTCGGCGAGAAGAGAGCGTGGGAGGAAGAAGGAGAAGGGATCGAGAGTGACATCTTCTCGTTCAAACGAAGCTCCCTCAGCAGTTGCGAGTGACTGACTCCTTCAAGGCTCTCTTTTATCGTTGAGAAACTGGGGACTCTCTAAGATGACGTATTTGCCCCTAGGATTATCAACTGATCAAAACCGATTGAAGAGAGTTCTCTGATGATTTTTTTCACAAATTTTATCTGCTGATCCGTCTGTCTTCAGTCGAAAGAGACCACCTCCTCTTGTATCCTCCCCTCAACACCCTCACCCCCCTCCACCCTCCCGCCCTCCCCCCTCTTCCTCCTCTCCCAATCTTCATTGTTGTCACTCCTAACTTATTTTTACCTTTGACACAATAATATTCTACTTTATTTTCTCTAATAAAATGTGAACCTATTAAATTTACTCAACAGTTAATAACTAAATAAGTCATGTCTTTGGATTTCTCAAATCTACCAAGATAACTTGTATTCATATTTGCCTTCATCTCTTATTAACATGCTTGCAATTGCCCCAAAAAAAAAAAAAAAAAATTCTATCAGAGGAACAAAATTGGGGAATAAGGTTTTTATGATTGTGAGAAATCAGTAAACAATAAGTGATTATTACTCAGCAATTCTATTTGTGCATGAGAGCTAAGAACTCATGCATGTCTCCAATCGTTGTGATCTATATGCATATAGTTGCAGAACCAGCAAAACGTAACAGGTAATAAATTTTTTCGTTAAAAATTTTGGCATGGGAATAGATTTGGAAAATCTTGTGAATCCGAGAGCGTTTTTATTATGGAATTAAGGAGCAAAAAAAAATGACGTTTTAGAGTTCACGCTATGTTTCGATGCGGTCGATGAGAGCTTTGTGTTTGGATAGGGATTGGACTTTGTTAACTTCGCCCACTTAAAGGGTCGGATCCACATGATACCTTATTGGATGCAGACCCAATAAGGACACTCGGGTTTGGATCTAATAGTCGCGTACAAATCGCATTTTCGCGGGTCAGGTGATAGAAACGAATTTGAAATAATGTTTTGCCAACTATGAAGCGTAAATTTCTGCAGTTTTATGGCTGAATTCCAACGAAAACCACGAGTTGGGAGAAAATGCAAAATCAACAACTCATGTTGTCAATCCACATCAATTTCCGTGACTTCTTTCATCACAAGCAAGCGCTTTACCGTCAAAAATCCTGTCTCATTTACAGTTTTCCGTTACAATCGCCGACATTTTTAAACAAAGCTACAGAATAATAAAAAGCAGTTGCTTTGTTTGGTGTGGTTTACTGCAGGCTGCAGTTCTAGTTGCATGCAGTTCCAAGTTTCAAATGCTAAGATTAAGTCCATAAAAAAGGACTTTTTTCCTGCAAGAGTAACCTGCAGCCAATTCAACTGTATTTCCAATTACAACAATTGAATATTAAAAAAATAAAATCTGAAGAACACTACAAGTCTACTTCCAACCAGAAGTGACTTCTCTAATGCAGCATTACTTCTCAAAGAGTGCAGAATGTCAAAACAAACAACATGCACACTCCAAAGTGTTGGACATAAAAACTACATGTTGTAGTTGGAACCATACTGTAACTTCAAGAGACCTGTAACTCCAACTACATGTAAATAATTTATGTGCTACATAAAATCTTCCACCGGCAGGCTTAACATCAACAGAGCTGCGATAGATGATGGGCAGATCACAGAATCAAGAATAGTTCCAGAAAAACCTTCTCATATCATTTCAATAAAAGGAAGAGCTTGGTCACCGTTTTGCAGATACAAACACAAACAAAATTCTAATCTTTGAAGAACTCACGCATTTCATATTTATCTACAGTCAAACTGCTGCAATTAACGACTAGATAAAGCTTTTTCTCTACTATATAAATATATAATCACAAGAAATCAAGAGGTGAAGAAAACTTGCCATCATGAAGCATTCGAGCAGCTTTCAGGTAAAGTTCCGGAAGACATCATTGGGACTTTATAAGAAGAATCTGATACAAAAGGCTCGATGGAAAATTCATCGAGAAGCCTGCACAGTATTGTCATGCGATTACTTTATAAATTTCCTGCTCCATTAAAGAATATTCATGATCAAGGCCATGACAGTTGCATCACCGAGCTTTGAGTCTCCCTCTAAAGTTCATGATTCCTGATGGTATAGTTCTGCACCAGGACTTTAAACTAGTCACGGCTTGGCAATATACCAAAACAACAGGACATTTGAAACATTCAGATTGCGCAGACAGACTCAATAAAACAACTAACCATACCAAATTAATCCAATAAATAATAATGATGATGATTTAAAAAAAAAACCTCTAAGGAGAATTCTGAAAACTGAACTCAATGTCAAACTATTTAAACCTTAAAAGTACCACTTGCAGAACTTGCACATTGTTAACTAGCTCATGTTCACAAGTCCATGTTCAAAGGAAAACAGCACCTGAACCGCACCAACTAAAAGTATCAATGTGATGCCAGTTTCATCATTTCACGAAATGTCTGGGAATGAAATTCCAGAACCTAGCAAAAGGAAACAAAATGGAAAAGAGAAGAACAGGTTAGGGAAAGATCTTACTGCAAAATGATGAAAAAAAAAAAAAATCATGGCATGTGCTTAGATCTAGCCATGTGAAAAAACCAAGCATGTCAAAGGTATACAAATTTGAAGTAGTGCATGAAGAAAGCAACTATTATTGCTATTCAAAAGTCTACAGTTATTAATGAATATTTTCTACAAAAAGTCAAAAACATTGTAAATAGTTAATGGATTCATTAATATATCTGTGTCCAGAAAACATGAAAAGCATGAAACATTATTGTTCAAATTTTACAAATATTCTTGGATGTTCGGAGTTAACTGAAACTGCCAGAAGTGGTTGAGTTGCTTATTGGAAAACAATCAAATGTCCAATTTACCTACAAAAAATTTGAAGTAATTTCAACATAAAATTGTTACATGCTGCCAAACCAAACTAAACAAGTGATAACATAATAGCCATAGATTGCACATGCAACAAGGAAGAACAACTTTCTTCTTTCTTTTCTTCTTTCTTTCTTTTTTTTTTTTTTGAGAACTTTTTAAGAAAAGTGGATAACTTGCCACCCTCTTTCTTAGATGAGGAGAAAATTTCTCTAAAGATGTCGTGGCAAGCCATTAGCCTACAACCCACCTTGGCCCAAGTGCCTCTACCAACTCTCCACCATGTTCTTCTTTGAGATATACTAATAAGGAAGAGCTACTTTGGAAACTAAAAAAAATACAAGATGTTTGACCATTGACACTCAAAAGTGAAAATATTCATGGTTTGGAATATCAGCATCAACATAGGTTTTTGGTATCAAAATCCGCGATATCGGCCTGTTTTGGCTCGTCATATCAGCAATAGTATCACGTATCGGGCATAAATATCGTATAGGACGATATTTCAACCTTAATAATATCCTAATTGTACATATCATGGAAAAACAAAAGTTACAAGTTCAAATAGCACGAAGAATATATTAATAGACAAAAGGCTACAGTAAACTTCATTCTTAGAAGTATAAAGGATCAGCTATTCATATTGGCATCAGACAACAAACTCTTGTTCAAGATTGAGTGCAACTAATACGAAAATATTGATATGGATGAGAGGTAAATATGTCAAGCGATATGATAAGGAATGAATGGATTCTTACAAAGTTAGAGGAAGCTTTAATTGAGGATTAAAAAACTCAGGAGGAGAAATCTCAGAGATAGTGTGGAAGTGAAACAGAGACAGATAGGGGTGCCACTTGAGAGTAGTAATACAATTGAAGTTGATGGAGCGACAATGACCAGGGAAATCTAAATAAATATGAATTCAGGAAGCAAGAAAAGAATATGAAATTGTTAATTTTACCAAAGCAAATGGCCGTTGAAAAAGATGAATGGAGCAAAGGTATTCATGTAGCCAACCCCAAATATCTGAGATAAAGGCTTCGTTCTTGTTGTTGACTCCTAACACGCTAGGAACATTTACTCATTCATAAATGCCTGTTTAGACACTTCATGCTCAGCAGATCAAATAACACTATACCACATCATTGATGGTTGAAATCATAGGAGTAACATGCACATGAGCAGATACACTATGTTGACAATCATGTGAATGTCTGCAGTATTTGCTTCTTCTTTATTGACTTCGCGAATGCTTTAGATAGCACAAGCACGATTACATACACCCCAATGCTTGGGAGAAGAATGCAAGAAGAATTGAACTATTGGTGTCAAATTCAAGATTAGAGACATAACGGATATTATATGTGTTAAAGTGAAGAACATATAAAAGCCGAGCGGGGGTTTTGTACGTGTATTGGTGGCGGTGGTGGTGGATTTCATTTTTTTTATATTTTTTATATTTTTTATTTTTTTATTTTGGTTGGGGGGGATGTTGGTAAGAAGTAAGAACTTTACACAAGATTGTACGACAAGAACATTATTGTAAGAAGTCTAAGCATAATTTCTAAGGACCCAAGTGAAATTAAAAACTACAAATATTGCCAAAATAATAATTTAAGGTGAAGGCTGAAGATGAAAATATATCTGTATAGGGAATTATGAATATTTAGAAGAAAAAGCAAAAATAGACCCAAGTCAACTGTAGTTTTAAAAACTTATAAAATGATAATGATTGAAAAAGAAACAACGGGTGTATGTTTATAACAAGAATAAAAGAGATAACACAAAATTTGACAAATGAGCAAGAAATAAACTTATCAGCCATACCGTGAATTTTGAGAGAGGCTAATTGTGACTTGCAAGAAGTCAGACAAGAAATGACCATTTCTACAAATTAATTTAGTTAGGATTTAGGAAGGACTTGAAGCTATTTATTTCACTTATTGCATCAATTTATGGAGGAAATAAGACAAAAGAATATACCAGCACTTGACTTTCTCGTTGATTTAAAAAGGCATGTAGGGGATCCTAGAAAAGTGATATGGTGAAATTAAGAAAAGCAACAGGTATCTAATAGTTCTATTGAAGTGATTAAAGATATGTATGATGGAGAAGTAACCAGTAGAAGTAATTGGAGCAGACACAAATTCTTCTATATACCATAGGCTTATATCAAGACTCAAAAATTTGTCCTTGCATCTTTACATCAGCAATAGACAAACTTGCTAGGGACTCTCAAGATGAGGTTCTTTTGTGTAAGGTTTTTGTTGATGATATTTGTTTTGTTGGAGAGACTAGAAAAGAGATGATCATAAGATTGAAAAGGTGGTGAGAAGAATTGAATATTAAGAATTTAGAAGTAGGCAAATGTAGAGTGTGATGCAACTTTAGTAAGACTATGAGAAGAAATAAGTGCTCTATAATTGATAATGATTGTTAGGTAATAAAGTAGCTTAGGATAAATCCTTTGTCGTGATCATGAGATTGCAAATTGTTCTAAAATGCGGTTTCATTATGTGTGTGGTCCACATTGGATAGAGCATAATCGGTATATGCGCCAATTAAACGGTTTACGCAAAACTATATGGATATGGATTTTTAATGCATAATTATATACATATGCATATATATTTTTTAATGTTGAAAATGATTAAAGAATCATGAAAACAAGAAAATCATTATAAGCTTTCTAAAAGTTTCAAGATGGAATTAACCTATTAATTTGTAAATATGACCAATATAAGCTATTGACCAATGAAATAAGTAAATAACCATAATGCATACAATATAATAAAAAACCAAAAACCAATATGAACAAGACTAAAAAATAAACAAAACAAAGTTAAAGAACTTATCTATTTGTATAATCACATTAGTAATTCAATTTCTACTGCACAAGCACAAGTTAGAGAATTTAGATGCAAATGGTATAGAAAATATTGATTATCAAAGTCTTAAACTTTAAAAAAGTATCCATAAAAGTAATATCATCAACTTAAATTACTAAATCACTTAATGAAGAAAACAATAAACCCGCAATCATTAGCAAGAAAAACTATATAAACACACATCATTGTTATCAAGACATGGAGTAACTTTATGTAGCATGGACACTCTTATCATGGAGTTGTGTCATTTCGAAACGTATCTGATACGAGAGTAGGACACACGTATCTTGTGTATTTGTAAGAATTTTTCATGTATCCGCGTGTCGTGTTCGTAACTTAGTGCCATGTCTGTGCAATATAGGAATAACTACTAACTGCTCAAATAATCCACCACATATAATTTTGGAGCACATAAACTACATGACCCATATATGTGCCATATAGATAGGAATGAGAATGGGCATACCCATAGGCCCCCATTAAACATGCCAAATAGAAAATTTTCTATAGGAATATGATTTTATTATATATAGAAAATTTTCTATTGGATATGTTCAATGGGAGCCCATGAGTATGCTCATTCTCATCCCTACATATAGACATGCATAAACCCACACATGCAATTGCATAGCCCAGCATATACGGGGTGTCTAATCTTTTAGAGCACATAACGCAATCACATGCAGGAAAAAGCCGCATAGTTTATATGGCCGCATAAGTAGTCGCAAAAACCTTGTCGTAAAACACTTATTCCATAAAATTGGAACAAGATTGTCGAAGAGGAAAAGTTGTGATTTTCGACAAATATGAATAATCTCATCCGAACCCAATTTTGAATTCGGTTTACGACAATATGACTATAGGCCACTTCAATATTGATATGAATATGAACAGTGGAAATTATCCGAAATATCCTAATATATATTTTAATATACTGATCATGTCCAAATGCGTGCATGCATGAATATGTCCAAATGCGTGCACGCATGAATATGTATAGGGTGCATGTTCAAAATCACATTAAATAATAGCGAAGTCAAGCTAACGTCGTCTTATTTATCGTTCTTAGTTTAGTGTAAAAAGTATACTGATATTAAAGGTTTAATCCATCTTTGTTTCTGAATTTTTGGTAGGGTTCAGTGCTATCCAGCTAGTATCCGTTTCCAATCTAACCTGAGTTTGTTTTAACCAAGTATTTGTATTGAGCTAAAGATTCAAAAATACTTACTTTTGCAATCATCTTTGCAAAAGGAAAACTATACAAATATACTAATACTATATATGCTCTGTTTGTATCCATAGGATTGGGAATATTATGAGATTATAGAACTCAAGAAGTTGAAGAAAATATTCTACTAGATGGCTACAAGACTGGTTGTGTTTTATGATATGTAGGACATGCCCGCAACCAAAAAATGCCGTGTCAAACATAAGCAGACATGTCACGTGTGTCCATACTTGTCCGAAACTTAAAAATGTGTAAAGCATTATTTACGTTAAAATTGCACAAAAGATAAAATATGGTATTCTCCCCTTTAACATAAGCTAATTATTTTTCAGTTCATTTTAATATTTTTTTTCATCTATGAATGATAACCAGCATGTATATTTATGAGTCAAATTTAGAAATATACATATATAGCCCTGTCCTTGTCTCTAGATTTTGGATAATTGCAGGGGCGGAACCAGAAAATTTTTTGGGATGGGCTGCAATTTTTTATAACATATACTTATGAATTATATGAATTTATCAAAAGAATAAAACAGTTTTCTCCTCTAAATCAGGAGTGGAATTAGGAATAAATTTGCTAAAAAAAACCAATATAGAAAAGGGTCTAACACAATATAGAAAAAGAACAAAATAAAAATAAGTTTACGCGTATATACAAAAAATGGGCCGGGCTGTAGCCCGGCCCAGCCCACTAATGGGTCCACCCATGGATAATTGCCATGTCTGACATCCCGTGTCTCTGTCAAAATACAACACTCTTGTTCGTGTCTACAAAGGTCTACCGTTGGGTTATTAAGGAAAAACATAACCGAAAGATGAGTGCAGTGACATGAGGATATTGAGGTGAATGAATGAAAATACAATAAAAGACATAATAAGAAATAAGTGTATCGGAGAAATTTAAGGTAGTAGCATATGAGGATAAGTGAGGACAAATTATTTCAAAAGGTTTAGAAATATATAAGACTGAAAGGCACCTCAGTTAGGGGTAATAAGATTGTAGTTATAGTGCTTGTAGGATGAGGGTAGTCTAGAAAGAACTTGGATGGAAGTTATAAAGAAAACAAGAAGTTGCATACTAGTTTAACCGACGAGGGAAATTATCATGGCTCAACTGAGAAAAAAAATAAAGGATTTATACATATGGCCAAAAGAGTTGGGACAAAAGCTTTCAGTGTTGTTGTTTTGGAATAATTTATTATTGTTGTCTATGTTGCACGGACACGGCAACATTGAAATGGAGACGACACGCGGACACGTGACAAATTCTTAAAAATACACACGAGATGTGTGTACGACATGCGTATCGGACACATTTCGGACACAACATGGCTCTATGATAAGAGTGTCCATACTACAAAGGTGGATGTTGTTGGTGGTGGTGGAGTTATATCGACTTTATATGACTACTAAATTGAGGCGGCGGTAGTTTTCTTTCATGTGTCGGATGCTCGGATACTTGGACACTTAATGGCACTTCTTGGATACTCCAAGAATCGTGGACATTTTAAGTAATAAAACTATGATAATGACAAAATTCCATTGTAATCTTGAGCTTTTGTGCATGCAGCATATTGCCACAAGATATTATGTCAGATGAACATCTAGAGGCAACTTCATTGAATTTTTTACAAAAATTCTGCAGTTGATTACTCATTACATACATGCACATACCTGCATGTGCATCTAAGAAATATAATTGTGTTCCTGCATCGTATTGTTTGGAAGCTTCCAGCGATGGACTCTTCAGAACACCGTGACACTTGACACTCATGCCATGTGTCCAAGTAAGACTGACTCGAGGCATTCAGTTAAGGCAGTCTTTTTTGTTTAAGAAGTAACCAAGATCTAGAAGACATCTTAAAATTACTAAGGGAGACATGTGCGTGAAGTTTCGAGACTTTGACCTAAAGAAGGTATTAATTGACAAACTTAACACACATGCTAAATCTGATCAATATGGGAAACTCTCTTAGAAAGTTGAGGTAGTTTTCCATAAGTTAGCCTGTAATTAATGAGAACACAATAAACATCTAGAAAATGAAGTCATTCTTAAATATATAATAAAAGCCACAAAAGGTAGATCATGGACAATTTTTGAAGCATGAATCACATCGTTATGACATGGAAAAAGGAAATAAAAACTTTCTGCATAAAAAATCCATAACATCAACTTGCATCCGAAAGCCATCAAGGAACCCTAAGCTATGAACATCAAACATACCCTTGAGTTTAGTAAAGTGGTGACCGCCTAGGAACTCCTTTCCTCCGGTGCAAATGGACCAACGGACAGGGAGGGGCCTCTTCATTGTTCTTCCTCTTTCTTTTCACGCAGCCAACACGTCGAGTACCATTGATCATGGAACCAGATGTGGCTGGGTCTCTGAGAATAAGATCACCAGGAACTTGATCCTCATTAGCTTCATCGAGGTTCAGTGGAAGTGACAGAAATTGACACTCACGAAGGTGTCCCGCTATGCTGCCCTCAGTTCCCAGCACCTGCTTCACCTGTGCCATCTCACGAATTACTAAACATCCTTTAAAAATGAATTGAATGGAAGAGAGAGGCAACTTCTTTTTCAATTCATTACCATGCAATTGATGGAACAATAATCAAATTCTTCTTTAAGAGAACGAGGGCAAGAAGAGCAAATTTTGTCGCAGTTTTGGAAATGTTGTTTCCGTGCTTTCCCTTTCTTCTTGCTAGGTTGTGCTTGACTCTGTGATTTCTCTTTCTTTTTGTTTGGAGATCTTGCTTTCACAAACACCACCTGTGCTCTATTTAGCATGTATGACTACATGCTCCCAAATGAAGATAATCAGAGTCTATTTGCATGTGCACAAGTTTATGAAAAATGAAACATGGAAGGAAAAAATCATTTCCCAACAATTACAGAATTTAGATACACACACACACGTGTGTGTGTGTGTGTGTGTGTGTGTTTTTTTTTTTTTTTTTTTTTTTTTTTTTTGGGGGGGGGGGTGGGGGGGGGGGGGGGGGGGTCCGGGGCGGTTAAACTAATTAGTGAGTTCAAAATCTAACAAAGGAGAACATATTGGATCATTGTTTTCTTTAGTTTTTACCTGAACTAAAGAACAATTGATTAACTTTTCCATGTCTTCTGTTTTGACAACTCTATGGTCATTGTACTTTCGGATCTGTAACAAAAAGTTGAGAAGTAAAGGGTTGAAAGAGAGAAATTGTTTCCTTTATGCATATTTATTGAGAAACTTTAAAAGAGAAAGGGGGTGAGTACTTGGAGGACTCGGTGACCAAAATGGCTCGAAGAGCAATTGCTACAGAAGCTCATGCAGCAATCTAAGCAGAATATATTCTTCTCGTTCTGCTTGCTTATTGGATGAATTAAGCAAGAATCAAAGAATTCCTCTCTGACCAGGGTGTCCAACCAGCATGGGATGTCGCTTGAGAATTCTACCTGGAGAAAATAGATTCTTTTGAAATGGATATCGTGTAATATAAAAAAATCAATGAAAATGAAAAATTAATAAAAAAGATAGAAAACCTCTGCCATTTTCTAATTCGTCTCCTTCTTCCTCACAGAAAAAAAATGACAGGATTATGATTAAGACTGGGCAAAGATTAAGTGTTCCTATTCTTCGTAAATAGATGTCAAGAGAGGGGAGGAGTGTATAAGAGGAAATTACTTATAGAATAACGGTGAAAAAAAAGGGGCATCGAATGTGGTCGCATGCATCCCACGTGCGAGTTGGAAGATACTGATAGGGTCTAAATACAACCCCTCAGTTGGTCGATGCTGATACACTTCTCAAATCAACCTCCCTATTGGGATTAAATCATATAAAAACCATTTCCATAAAAGAAGAGTATGATTATTTTTAAATATCAATGGCAGATCACGTACATAAACTTAATAAACATAGCCATATCCTGGGAGATTTTCCATTATATTCAGTCTAATATATCTATTTTTCTGTTTATGAAATTCAATTCCCCATTCAAAAGTTTTATGATTTTGCTCAAGGATGAAGGAGTCAAATAGCTAGAAATATATCCAAAAATTGATAAATCTGACTACAATTTGACTATAATAGACTTCCATATGCAGAGGTACAGTTCGACGAATTGATTCACAAACTGCACTTGCCACAGCAATTCTATATTTGGTAATACATATCGCGCTTAGTTGTGATTCAAGGCACCCCATTCATCAGATCATGCAATAAAAAATCAAAAAAGCAAGACAAATAAATCAAAATATTCACACAGTGAAAATTACAATTTTAATCTTGACATATGTAGCTGAAACAATTGTGTGCTTCTTCTGCTGAGACCAATAGCTAGATATATATACCTTAAACTTGCAGATCTGAATACAATTTGAGTATAAAGGACAAACATGTTGAGCTCATGCCTAGTGAATTGCATCCAATCCCACATGTCAGTCCCTTAGAGTAGGATTACAGTCTCAAAATTGTAGTCATTTCTGCATTACTTGATGTATTCGATGAAGTGTTACAACATTAACTACATATTTAGCAATATCACCATGCTTAGTTGTGATTCAAAGCATCCAACTATTCACACAGCGAAAGTTTACAATTTTCATCTCTAGCTATGCATCAAATAGCTCGATATGTATTGCAAATCTGACTATGATGCATGTTTGTCTCGACCCTCGTGAACTGCAGCCAGTCCAACGTGTCAGTCCCTCGATGTATTCGATGAACTGTTTCACAAACAGCATTTTCAGCATTAATTCTACATTTGGCAATACATATCACGCTTAGCTGTGGATTCAAGCCCACCCATCTGGTCGTGCAATCACAAAATCAACAAAAACCATGCCCAATTCATCGAACTATTCACAGAACGAAAAACTACTATTTTCATCTCAATACAGCATGCACAGCATGCGGTTAAAGATCAATAATCACTGAGACATGCAAGTGGGCAATACAATCATTAACCCATGAGTTCTAAACTCCTAAATATACCTCCGCCGACATCGAGGATACCCATTGAGACAAATCATCGAGCATATTGCGTGCATAGCGATGCAGCAGATGTTTCCTCTGCAACCCCCAATGTGCGGCGACCCTCAATCGACCCGCCGCCGGCCCAAATACGAGCGGCGAGACCTCAATAAGAGAACCCACAAGAACGGCGAGGCTGCAGCAGACCAGAGCTCGAGTAATTTTTGGGTTTGTGGGAGAAAAAAAAGTTAGGCGCTTTTTGGGAGGTTTACATGCTAATTTTTGCTATTTTTGGGGCGCTCCAATCTCTCTCTCTCTCTCGCGGAACATTCACTGCAATTTCCGAAGTGATGGGAGTCCAAAGGCTGAGATAATGAAGCGGGGGTAAATTTTGGTCAAAGCTCTCTCTTTATTTGTGAAGCTGAGCTGTGTGAACTTTGTTGTTGTGTTCGACCTTTTTTTTTCTTTGTTGTTGTTGTTGTTGTTGTTGGGTTTGACATACGACAAAAAGACTTGACTTTAGACTTGGACTTGCAGTTGTTCACTGTGTGAATAGGCCAGCAGCAAAAAATATGGGCCGCGTTGTGGTTGGAGTCTGGATTGGTAGTTTGAAAAAATTTTGAATTAGGATTTGGATCTGAAAAATTAATTCGAATATTTTATATTGTTAAAAATATAGAGGTAGTAGTTTAATCTTGTCCCTGTGTGCTTCCAAGTTGTTAAAGATCCTCTATGGAACAAGGCAGACTCTTGAAAAAGCTCTATATATATATATAGAGCCTCATTTTGCCCCCTCGCACCTCGGTCAGTTACATTACATAGTAAAGATGATCGTGAAAAGTTCTAAGTTCAAGTTCTGACTAAGACAGATTCTGTGGAGTTGACTTTATTTTACTTATTAATTTTCTCTTTTTTCTCGTTTTTGCTTGCATATGAATTTTTGTTTTTCTATTTTGGTTTGTTTGATGATCTCTGTGATTATGACTAAGTGTTGATGGATTTGTTCTGATTTTGAGTCACAAAAACATCATCAACACTTTCTAGCAAGCCTCCAATAGATGGGATTATCTTCTCATATTATCTCCAAGTGCTAAAATTTATGTGCTCGTCTTTTGTTTATCAACTTTCTTCCTTATCTTATGGGAGCATTGAATCTAGTCAGTCCAACTCCTTGTAGGTTTAATTTCAATTTGAAGATTAGTTTGAAAATTGATCCATCATATAATTCTTCCCTGGGATATGATGCATGCTTTAATTTCTTCTTATTTTTGTAATAAAAATTGCATCCCGTTTGCACCAGGATACAGTTTATTTTTAAAAAATAAGTCATCATATCCAAAGCGTTTGCGAGGGGAATAAAAAAAATAAAGAGGGAAGAAAAAGAAAAGCATTAGAAGGTAAATAACATCTTATCTTATCACAAAATGTTGTATGATATTTAAGAACATCATCAATACCTCTTAGATCCAGAGTAAAATATGTAAGTAGGGTAGTGGCCCAAGCTTATTTTACAACTAGCCAATTAAGAATTCTAAGATGATGAACTAATAACGCATCAAAGATGCCATTATTGATTCTCATGATGAACCACAATTATCATAGGCAAACATATTAATGACGAGTAACACATTTTAAGTATGCTACTAATATTTATACTTACTCATCTTTCCACAACTGAAACTGCTCGAGTCCTTGACCATTCTGTAGCAAACCGAGTTCCATAGGCTGTACACTGAAACAAAAGGTAAGATAAAACTTAAATGGACAGACACAGATTGCATGAACCAAACAACACTACTTTGGGCAAGGAAATAGCATAATAGATAACGTACAGAATCCTAGGGAGCTCATGTTACAGTCTGTTTACAAACAACAACAGCTAAAAAGCTTAGAGAGTGGTGCATGCAGTGTCAACTGGTACACAAAAATGACACAGTAAATCCACCCAACGAGCCTCCCTGCCTTTCACACTAACCACATTACACAGACAACAATCCTACACACAGCTGAAACTAATCTCAGTTCCTAAGACCCCTCTCTGCACTTGATTATCATGGAGGGGGAAATGACACCAAGAGTGTGGCAACAGGAGATTAGACACTGCTCTCGTCATCCTCACCAAGCATCTGGACTGCCTCCACCACACCCTTCGCCATATCCTTTGAGATGGGCCCGCCAACAGGCAGATCAAAGTTCCTTCGCCTCAAAGAGCCCCAGCTTCCCAGCCGGCTGGGGGTCCACCACTTGGAGCATGTACTCTAGCTCCTCAACCATTGACTTCCTTGCTGCCCGAACCATATAATCCGGTCCCTGATAAAGAAACAATTGTCAAAAGGATCAGAAGCAAATATTTGCAGCTGACAAATAGAATAATACTGCTACAGTTAAACATGGTTGTTTTACACGTGTGAAGTGCGGACACATTTCAGCTAAATATAATATAATTTGATTGAAATTTTGGTTCTTCTAAATAATACAACTGTGAAGTTTCATTCAAGAATACAGCAACAAGTTGCCTACTGCTTATGAAGCATAAGATCCCAGTTCACCTCACCCCTAAATAGGTAAACGTTGCTCAAAAAATTGTAACTAAGGCAATAGATGCGCCACTTGAATAAAGTAAAACTGCATAAAATTAAAGCAAAACATTTTTACTATTATTATTATTTTTGCAACTGACATGCACACACACATGAAACCCCCAAAGATAAACCATTAGACCAAAAGTGTTCCACTATGGGAACAGGTAAATATACTGCATGAGAATATTTGCATTGGCTTGTATACCATTCTACTCACAAAGTTACAAGGCATTATATCAGTGTTAAATGGCTACCATGTTACTGATGGGTTTTAGGTATTACAAACAAACTTAGACTTTTAAGGGAGCATGCAACCTAAAACATGATCTGTGTTTTCACAATTGAATCTATAACTATGAACATAAAAGAATCCTAATATCCCAGTAATTAATTAAAATTACTACAGAAGAAAAATATAATTACATACCTTTTAGTTGTTATAGTAAACAACTAAAATTATCCCTTCAGATCTCTTGGAAACAAGCACCACAAACGTCGTGCCTCTTTTAGTTGTTATAGTAAACAACTAAAATTATCCCTTCAGATCTCTTGGAAGCAAGCACCACAAATGTCGTGCCTCTGATGGAATCACACCCAACGATTCAAAAATTTAACTAAGTATGGATGAACTATCAAAGAGTTCTTCCAAGAGAAGAAAAAAGGAGGCTAATACTCAAGCCAAGAGGTTGTGAATTAGAATGAATCCCTAAGGCCCTATTTATAGCCTTGGATAACCTCCAGTTTTCTTATCCCACCAATGTGGGACTAATTTCCCAAAGGAAATTTTGTTCTCCTTTTAGTTATACTTATTTTTGAATCTCGAGGGCAACCCAAAAGGACTATGCTGCTATCAATTATAGTTATGACTTAGACACCTAATCCAACAGTCTCCCACTTGGATAAGTCTAATAACTTCCTAATTGATCAGCAAATTGTAGCTTCCAAAAGCCATTGTCGAACTCTGACCTAGTCAGTTTCGTGTCCTAGGATAAGAGATCATATAATCCTTCGTTCTACAAGATATCATTTGAACATGAGACATGGAACATAATCAATCTCTTTGTCCAGTATTTTGTTTCCCGATTTCTGATTTGTAATGACATAGAACTACTAAATGAACACATCAATTTAGTCCTGGTCGGGCCCGACACTATATGTCAACTTCAAATCACCGAGGGGCCCAAAGATATCGCTTTTCCCGTTAGGACAAAAGGAACGAATAAACTTTGACCTATATGCTTGCACCATTTACTGATCAAATCATGCACAACAATGCGTTTTATAACATCAAGTTACTGATGCGTTTACACATTATCAACGCACAACTGACTTGTAAACCACAACTCATATATCTCCATTTAAAGATTATAAGATATTATCGTCTCAGAATTACTCGTGATAAATTCCATGAAGTAATTCTCTGAGCGTGGGTTAATCCAATACTTAAATCTCCATTTCAAAGTACTCACGAACATTGCAGCAATACCATTGCTATGTCTAAAACTCTTTAGACAATCCACAACTCCATTCATGACAGTCTTTATTCACTACTTACTTCCAAAAGTATGATCGACTGTGGAATTTGAACAATCAAATTATTCGGGAAGTAAAACATGCAAAAATGAAACACAATAATAAACAATTGACAAAAGGTAGTAAACAAACTCATAAATAATTCTCTATTATTTAATCACCAAAAGTCAATCACATTTACTTTGTTATAAGTTTCAAACTAACTATCTAACTGCTAAAACCAACATCATCTCTCAGACCAATGCTCCTAGCATGCTGATTGTGTTTACCCTACTCAGACCCTTTGTGAGTGGATCTACAGGATTATCTTCAGATGAAACCCTCCTCACTACAACGAGACCTTCTTCTATCTTGTGTCTGATAAAATGGTATTTTCTGTCAATATGTCTAGATCTGCCATGATCTCTTGGTTCTTTTGTTAATGCAACCGCTCCTTCATTATCACAGAAAATATCCATTGGCTCCTTGATGGTTGGCACAACTCCAAGATCTTCAATGAAGTTTTTTCAACCAAATTGCCTCCTTTGATGCTTCGCTTACCGCTATGTACTCTGATTCACAAGTAGAATCAGCCACTGTGTCTTGCTTGGAACTTTTCCAAGTAACTGCTCCTCCGTTTAAGGTAAAGACCCAGCCAGATTGGGAACGGAAGTTGTCTCTATCTGTTTGAAAGCTGGCGTCACTATACCCAGTTACTCTCAATGTATCACAGCCACCAAGTATTAGGACCCAGTCCTTAGTCCTTCGCAGATACTTGAGAATATTCTTAACCGCTACCCAATGAGCTTTACCTGGATTTCCCTGATAACGACTGACCATGCTCAAAGCAAAGGACACATCAGGACGAGTACATGTCATAGCATACATGATAGAACCAACAGCAGAAGCATACGGAATTCTACTCATTTCTGCTATCTCTTCATCTGTACTCGGACTTTGAGTCTTACTCATTTTGGTATTACTCTGGATGGGCAGTTCTCCTTTCTTGGAATTCTCCATACAGAAACGTTTCAGTACTTTATCCAAGTAGGTACTCTGATTAAGTCCAATTAGTCTTTTACTCCTGTCCCTTAAAATTCTTATTCCTAGAATGTAGGCAGCCTCTCCTAGATCCTTCATAGCGAAACACTTTCCAAGCCAAGACTTAACATCTTGCAAGGTTGGAATGTCATTTCCTATAAGAAGTATGTCATCAACATACAATACCAGGAAGGTGACTATGCTCCCACTAGCATTGACATATACACACGACTCATCCTCACTTCTAGAGAAACCAAACTCTTTGACTTTCTCATCGAAGCAAAGATTCCATCTGCGAGACGCTTGTTTTAATCCATAGATGGATTTCTCAAGCTTGCATACTCCATTGGGAAACTTTGCATCCACAAAACCTTCTGGCTGACTCATGTAAACATCCTCAGCCAACTTTCCGTTTAGGAAGGCAGTTTTGACATCCATCTGCCAAATTTCATAGTCATGAAACGCAGCTATGGCTAGCATTATCCTAATAGATTTTATCTTAGCCACTGGTGAGAAGGTCTCATCATAGTCAATCCCTGGGGTTTGAGTAAAGCCTTTCGCCACCAGTCGTGCTTTGAATGTGCTTACATTACCATCCATGTTGATCTTTTTCTTGAAGATCCATTTACAACCAACTGTCTTCCGACCAGGTTGTTGATCAACCAAGTTCCAAACTTGGTTGTCATACATAGACTTGATCTCGCTGTCCATTGCCTCTTTCCATTTGGCTGCCTCAGGGCCTGCCATGGCTTCCTTGTAGTTCGTCGGCTCATCCAAATTTACCAGTGTATTGTCACTGATAAACGTGTCTCCATTTGCAGTTATATGGCAACCATAGAACTCAGTTGGCTTGCCAACTCTACTAGAACGCCTAAGAGGTAATGAAGTGTCAATGGGTTCAACTGGAATCTCTTCCTCTGGTTGAACCATAGCGGTTTCAAAGGTTCCTTCATCTGCTGACTCTTGAATTTCTTCAAGGTCAACGGTGCTCCCACTGTCCTCTTTGCATATGAGCTCTCTCTCTCGAAAGACTCCTCTCCGTGCTACAAAGACCACGTTCTCACTAGGTCTGTAGAACAAATATCCAAATGACTTCTTCTGTGGATAGCCGATGAAAACACATCGCTCACTACGAGGTTCAAGCTTGTCGTGAATTTCTCGTCTAACGAAAACTTCACAACCCCAAACCTTAATATGTGCTAACGAGGGAACTTTTCCTGTCCACATTTCGTGAGGTGTTTTGGCAACCTTCTTTGTTGGAACAAGATTAAGAATGTGGGCGGCAGTTTCTAAGGCATACCCCCAGAATGATATTGGAAGTGAAGCTCGACTCATCATGGAACGCACCATGTCTAACAAGGTTCGATTGCGTCTCTCAGCCACACCATTAAGTTGTGGTGTCCTAGGAGGTGTCAATTGTGAAACTATTCCACATTCCTTGAGATAGTCATGGAACTCGATACTAAGATACTCTCCGCCTCTATCTGATCGGAGCATCTTTATCTTCCTGCCTAATTGATTCTCGACTTCTTGTTTAAACTCTTTGAACTTTTCAAAGGTTTCAGACTTATGCTTTATTAAGTAGATATAACCATATCTGCTATAATCATCAGTAAAAGTCACATAGAATCGATTAGCATCCCTTGTGGCTGATCTGAAGGGTCCACACACGTCTGTGTGTATGAGATCCAACAAACCTTCACCTCTTTCACAAAATCCAGTGAAAGGTGATTTTGTCATCTTACCCAAAAGACAAGATTCGCATGTATCATCTGACCTTAGGTCAAATGATTCCAACACCCCATCCTTTTGGAGTTGAGCCATGCGTTTTTTGTTAATGTGTCCAAGACGGCAATGCCACAAGCACGCTTTGTCTACACCATTAGACGAATCAATTTGAAATACACTATTACCTAAGTTGTCTACACACATCACAGTTTCATACACACCATCACAAGGTAAAGCTTCAAAAAAAAAATGCCATTTTTATAAGCAGAAATAGAACCATTCTCATCATTAAAAGAATATCTAAAACCTTGTTTGAACAATGCATGAAAAGAGATAATGTTTCGTGTCATTTCTGACGAGTAGCAACAATTCAATAAATCTAAATTAACACCATTATTAAGCACTAGACTATAAACTCCAATCTTGGTGACAGGTGAAGATCGCCTATTCCCCATGATCAAGTTCATTCTACCATGCTCCACATCCTCACTTTTTTCTTAGTCCCTGCAATACAGAGCAAATGTGAAACCACATCCTGTATCAAGGACCCAAGAATCAGAAGATGTTGCGTTAATAGACGAAATAGTGTATATACCTGCAGTAGATGGTTTTACTTTCCCATCTTTTAAATCTTGCAGATACTTTGGGCAGCTTCGTTTCCAATGTCCTTTGTCGTTGCAATAGAAGCAAGTGGCCTCTTTAGGATCAGAGACAGGGGTAATATCAGAACTGGTTTTTACATGAGACTTTCCCTTCCAGTTTTGCTTGGGAGGACCTTTCCTCTTTTTCCCCTTTCCTTGCCCAATGGCCAGAACGGTAGTATTAGCAGGAGTGGGGGGATCACTCTTTCCCTTCATCCCAGTTTCAGCTGTTCTCAGGAGGTTGTGCAATTGAGTCAATGTGGTCTCATTGTTGTTCAATGATAGGTCAAGATGAACTGATCATAACAACTTGGCAATGAGTTCAAGACTATGTCAATAGCCAACTCATCATCAATATGCACATTTAGCCTCACAAGGCGTTCCACGTATCGCTGCATCCTTTGCACGTGGCCGCTGACAGACTCTCCGTCCTTCATCTTGCTTGATATGAGGGACTTTACTATCTCGTACTTTTCTTGACGAGCTCGCTTATGGTACTTTTCCATAAGGTCTTTGTTCATCTCGTACGGCCAGTAATCCTCATAGAATTTTTGCAGTTCAGGACTCATGGTAGCAACCATGATGCAAGCAACTTTTGTTGCATCCGTGTAGTGCTTCTTATAAGCAGCTAATTCTTCAGGAGTGGCCTTCTCTTCGTCAATTTCAACAAGTTCTTTGTCAAGGACATACTCCTTATCCTCGAAACGAAGAGCCATTTTGATGTTGCGCATCCAGTCATTGTAGTTGGTGCCATCTAATGTCACCTTTGAGCAGATGTTCAACAAAGAAAAGTTGTGATTGGAGGAGGAGGAACCAGAAGCATCGTTAGGAGCAGACATTTCTAAAAGAAAGGTAGTTTGAGTTAGAAAAAAAAATAACCTTTAATATAACAACTCAAAATTGAAATATCGAGGCTAGGATCCAACTATGGAATTCACAACTTAGAAAAGGGATGCCGTAATCTAATTGCAAATTTCATACAGGTAAGTCTTTTGAGACTCATTGAAACTATTCAATGGCATGTTTAATCTCAGATTATGCTCTTACATTTGTGACTGGGATACCGAGGATCACAAACAAGATGTGAATAACCATGCAAATATACTTGGTAACTTTCATGTCATTTATCATCTCAATTGATGTGCTGGTAAACCACACACGCTCCATCAACAATAACAATTTATAAGATACTCATTACTGCTCTTTATTAGTCCCTATTAGTGTGCTGGTTAACCACACACGCTCCACTAATGACTTATAAGGTGTAATGTGCAATTTCATGGGTTAACATACAATTTCACATTTTTTTTTCTTAAAGTAACTAAGATTGGGAATAAAATTTAGTTACCTTTTATTATCATTATACCTTTAATGAGAATCAATGTATATATATGGTAAATAAAATTTAGTTACCTTTTATTATCATTATACCTTTAATGAGAATCAATATATATATGGTAAATAAAATTTAGTTACCTTTTATTCTCATTATACCTTTAATGAGAATCAATATATATATGGTAAATAAAATTTAGTTACCTTTTATCAATTCAACAATTATAGCAAATTCAATTGAAAACAAACCTGCTCTGATACCACTGATGGGTTTTAGGTATTACAAACAAACTTAGACTTTTAAGGGAGCATGCAACCTAAAACATGATCTGTGTTTTCACAATTGAATCTATAACTATGAACATAAAAGAATCCTAATATCCCAGTAATTAATTAAAATTACTACAGAAGAAAAATATAATTACATACCTTTTAGTTGTTATAGTAAACAACTAAAATTATCCCTTCAGATCTCTTGGAAACAAGCACCACAAACGTCGTGCCTCTTTTAGTTGTTATAGTAAACAACTAAAATTATCCCTTCAGATCTCTTGGAAGCAAGCACCACAAATGTCGTGCCTCTGATGGAATCACACCCAACGATTCAAAAATTTAACTAAGTATGGATGAACTATCAAAGAGTTCTTCCAAGAGAAGAAAAAAGGAGGCTAATACTCAAGCCAAGAGGTTGTGAATTAGAATGAATCCCTAAGGCCCTATTTATAGCCTTGGATAACCTCCAGTTTTCTTATCCCACCATGTGGGACTAATTTCCCAAAGGAAATTTTGTTCTCCTTTTAGTTATACTTATTTTGAATCTCGAGGGCAACCCAAAAGGACTATGCTGCTATCAATTATAGTTATGACTTAGACACCTAATCCAACAGTTACCTTAACACAACAATCCTGATGCACAACGACATCATTTTGCTTAGGGACTGTCCTCACATGTCTAAGAACATGCAGCTAGTGAAGAAAGATCTGAAAGATAGGTGTATGGATGTACTAATGGTTTGAGATTCACAAAGATGCTCAAGGAGTAGACAGCTGATTAAAGAGACAAATACACAGGACATATCAGGTTCGGAAGCATTGATGCCTGTTTCAGTAACTGGATCATATATAGTACACAAAACGACACTACCCCCGCATGATCCTTATTATGGAGTAATTCACGGGATCAAAATTGCTTGAAATGCCTAATTGACAGGCCTGTAAAATATTGCCTTCTACATTACAAACTTAAAAGAACAGAGAAGCTTTCAGGAGCAAAGATGCTCATATTAATAGTAACAACCAACAAATCCACTGAGATCTACCCATGTGGGATATTATGCTCATTGCTCACATACTTCTTCGTTGGTACTTGCCGGACATTCCTTTTGATAATCGTAAAATTTACAACATATTCTAGATCTGTCGTGAATATATTAGGGGACAAGAAGTTAAGCATCTAACGCATGATGATGGTTAATTTGATTGGTAGATGCATTTGCACAACTGGCTCGCTTTCTAATGAGTGGGGTATAAATGACATTATTGCTTGGACAAGTATTCATTTATTTTAGAAGTTTGTTTTATAGATTCTGGCTTTACTGTTCTCTGTAATAATCATGTTAGTAATAAAATTTCATATATGGTGTATGGGTACATATGACATATTTACAACATATTAACCCTTTAGGATTGTCCTATCCATGTACCTACATAGCATCATATCCATATCAATGCAACATAAAAAGTAAACCATCAGGGTAGGGTAGTTTGCCAGTTAGATCCCTATGAAAAAGACCACTAACATATTTTGAGAAAAAAAATAGAAAACTATTGTCTGAAAGTCAACTTTGCAGTTTGGTCTGACCCTTTGTCCTTCTAAGATGATGGCATCTTTAAACTGGTCATTGACCCTAAAATTTATGTAATAGATTAATCTGCAAAATATTCAATCAATTTCCAAGCTTTTACAGTCAACCATCAACTTGATGTTCAAGACTACTCAACTGGAACCTAAACCATAGCCAATGTAATTGCAAGCAGGAGATGCACATGTCATACAACCATGATGGCTGGCTGGAGACCGTACGTAAGCCAACCTTTTTTTTATCAGGACATTTAAGTTCGTGCAACAGAGTGCCACAAAATTCATCTATACCAGAGAGTCTGGATGAAGAGGCAAGATGGCATGGCCCTCAATATGAAATCTCATTCATCTATGTCATCGATATGATTCGATATGAGAAGGAATTCAAAAAGAAGGCTTTGATACAAGCAGGGAGTCGACTTGAATAACCAATTACCATGTTAGCACAGTGGATATAGCATTTCAGATGATGACATTACCACGTCCCATGTCAGAAATAAATGTTTCTGCAACCATGTATTCAATATGAATTTGATGACATCATTTTCAAAGCCATTTTTGGAAGATAGCATATTTGGTGGTCACATATCAAACTCCAATAGTGATTTTGAGAAGTTAAAATACCTTCTAAAAGAGGCATGTATAGAATTTGGGCATGCATTCTTATTCTGAAAATATGACTTGTAGGTTTTTTTTTTTTTCTATTTTTGGTTCCTAGGAGCAAGAGAGAGGAAAGGAGAATAGGACCGGTATCACGAAGGAGACAGATGACAACCATTGTGGCAGTTATATGGGAACCACAGTTTAACAACTAGAAGTTATACATGGTTTCATATTCATCATACATTGCAATAAACAATCACATAGATAAAATTAATAAAACAGTGTAGGAACAAAATAAAAATGTCTTTTAAATGCATCAAAAAGGTTCAATTTTACCTCAATAGCATCCACAGTTAACAACAGAACAATAATTTTCTCTGAGAACCTCTGGCGTTCTTCCGCATCATTGGCAATGCAGCGGCGATGAGAGAATTTATAGAACAGGGATCTAACCGCCTTCAGCTTAGCTTTTGCCACGGCCACATCTCTGAGGCAGCGAACCACTTGGGAACGGGGTACCAGAAAAGACCTGAAACACATCTGAATTATCACAGCAGCAGCTTGTGGGGATAGTTCCTTCCTCTTGCCCTTGCTTTGATACTTGGCAACCTTCAGATAGGGAAAGTACAGATAGATAGTATCAGTTCCCAAATCATCAATAAGTCAATGAAACATAAAGGCACATATAGACAAATCCCAGCTCTGAAACTGTTCCGATAACTCGAATAATGATGACATACTGGAATCAGAAATATATTAAAATACACTCAATGTACATGTCTGTTGCTGTTAGCTTGCAATTGGCATTTCCCGCGTGGAATCATGTGTACAGATAAATACCACTGACAATCAGCAAATGTAGCAACATATTAAAGTACAACATGCACAATAGCGAATACCAAAAAAAGAAAGAGAAGAAAGAGGACCTAGAAATTCTCAGGAACTATATGTCGCTGGAGTGCAGAAACCTCATAGCAAATTTCTGCTAGTTACATATTAGTAAATTGGCTCGTACCCTCATATATTAATAAAACATACAATAGGAGACTGATTGCACCGTGTACTAGGTATTATGTGCAGCTGTTATAAACAACGTGAAAGAAAAGCATTTTGGATCCACACAGATGATCCACATAAAGAAACAGTATTCAAAAAGAGAACTTTATCAACTCGGGATTTTATTTGGTTAATTCAGCAATGCATTGTACACCTAGTTACTCTGATTTCCTCAACAATGTGCAAATATGCAATAAACTATACATTCACCATCAAACCATTCAACTTAGGTGCAACCAGTAGCAGCTCCAAGATAGCATTTTCGCTATCTTTAAATTCATTTATATAATACTAAAACCTTAAAAACAATTAGAAAACATTTATAATGCATCAACGTCAAATAGCTAGCAATGAAACCATTGTACAGTATACATCAAGAAATATAAGCACATTCGACCATATTCATCAAAGGGGAAAAAATATTTTTTCCTTAAAAATTCCGTCAAATCAATCCCCTTTTCAGTATAAAAAAAAAGGTCCACCAGCAATTTAAGCATCGTCAAGTAACACATCTACCCAAAAAAGTAAACGTTGCTAGTAACTAAAACCATAGTCACACGTGTTAACAAAGTTACCAACACACCTTTCTAATGGCGATGGACCCAGGATTCTTCTCCTCGATCTCCACCAGCTTCGCAGCATAATCAGAGTCCTTTTTCTTCTCTTTTTTCTCCTTCTTTTCCACCTTTCTCCTTACTCATGATCTTGCCCTTGGCCGTAGAGGCCTCAAAAGTATACGTCTTGCCCTCACTCTTCCCCTTTCCTTTGATCTCGGCCATCCATGTGTAGTTTTTCTCCTCTCCCGCCTTCGCCTCCGCCGTCCATTTATACTTCCGGTCGACCTTGGCCCCCTTGATCTCCGCCGTCCACTTGTACTTGCGGTCGAGGTCGTCGACCTTCGGCGCGAAAGCTCGATCAAACCCGATTTCGAGAGCGGTGACCCGATCGCTGAGCGATCGGAGGTAGAGCTCGGTCTCCGCTCGCTCCTGGAACCTTCCAATGGCGGAAGACGACGGGATCTGGATCAGATCGCAAGTTGTTTCGAAGAATGGGAGGAGATCGAAGGGACTAGGGTTAGGGATGGGGGTCATGAGGTCGAAAGCGAAGCCGAGGTGGTCTTCGACCTCGAAATCGAAGAGGGTAGGACATCTGGGGTTCCAGATTGAGGTCTCGACGAGATCGACACGGGAGAATCCGCTCATTGTCGCTATGGTTTGGGGGGGGGGGGGGGGGTCTTTTCTAGCAGCAGAATGGATGAGAGAGAAAAGTTTGGAGTCAGTGTTCCAATGGAGGACAAAGAGCGGGGCAGAATGCGAATACAAACTTTGGCATGTAATGATTAGTGCCAGCGACCATGGAGAGTCGCCGCGTTTCTTTGAGTTTGATACAATTGGTCTTAATGTTTACAATATTACGGATTTGCCAGACATTGAGTAGGAGGAGAATGAAGGATCTGAACAACAGTGGAAAGGGACTAAACAGTAATTTACAGAGATTATGAGAGGATGTTTGTGTTTTAAAGTTAAAATGAGTAGTTATCAATACTGTTACTGGAAAAAATGTAAGTTTGCAATAGATGGCAAAGGGGATAAGGTGCAATTTGTAATTTGTCACGGCTTATGGCTGTTGCGTGTAAGAATAAAGCTGGCCGTGAGAAGGAGGCTTAACCGCCGCATTATTTGAATTGAAATTTTGCCAAATATTCCTTGCAGTTTGGTAATATTGCAGAAAGACTACCAAGGGCAGTAGAGAAATTCGTAATTATTGTAAATTAGAAGCTGGTTCTGTAATTTTTGAAGCCTTTAGATCTGGAGATGGAGATAGGGAAAGGGGTGGATCCACGCGGTCTGCTCGTGTTTCGTGGTTGCAGAATCCGAGGTGGGCTTGTCTGATTGCTGTAATTTAAGGGATTAATAATTGCAAAAGGATTAGAGAAAGTATACATCATAATTCATAAAACAAAGTGACAAAAGATGGAGTCACCCATTGCTCCACCTCACGAACATTCCGAGGAAAGAGAACTATTTTTACAATAAAATAATTTTTTTTTTTTTAAATTTTGTATTGTTGAATATCATGTATTTCACTGTTCAGAAATGACACTTGTAATTTGCCAATGAGCTTGATAGCCAACAAGTAGCTCGTTGGCACGTTCTCAAGACTTCAAACTTATAATTGTGGATCAACTTTAAATAAAAGGTATTAATAAATTGTGGTCATTTTATTGTTTTCTTTGTGTTTTTGAACGAACATTGCATCACCGACTCATAGATATGTATTCATACCATAAAGAAATTTTTAAGAAAAACATAATACACGTTCTGAGCGAGACTAATTACTGTGCTAAGTGGTGGAGAGTTATTGCACTTCCATGAAAGAACATGATTATCCTTAAATAGAGGTTGAGTCAACCTGATTTAAAATTTTAAGGTGATGAATTTTGGTCTAAATTTTTTATTTCACATTAGACTCTACTTCCACATCAGTCACAATCTAGACTAAGATACCACTATTAAGAAGTTATTGAGTGTTCACGGAGAAACAGGATGGACCTTAAACGGAGCAAAAGGTTCAATCTTACTCAAAATTTTAATCAAATAAGTCCTTAATTTCAACTTTCTATTTAAATTTATTTTTTCTATTTATTTTCTCAATGTGCAAAATTATATTAGTCCGCAAGTGGCAGTATGTGGGAAGATCAAAACATCCACGGCATAAATATAGTCGTACGAAAAGATACGAAGTGGGGGTCAAACAACGGTAGAGGTTATATATAGGACAAGAGGATGAGTTGGGAGACTTTAGAGTAAAGCAAAGATGCGAGTTTTTTCGTTTACTGGGTTTGCTCCCCGCGCGCCGTGAGCCGCCCGATTGAGTGGGTCCCATTGGGTGTGTGAATCCTCATTAAATTTTTTTCCGAAGATGCGTCCAACTCACTGAGAAATACACGTCTTTATTTGCTATAAATGTAATTTCTATTAGCACATAACAACATGAGCACCAGTGGTCTAGTGGTAGAATAGTACCCTGCCACGGTACAGACCCGGTTCGATTCCCGGCTGGTGCAAGTCATTTTCTGATTTTTTTGCTACGTTTTTCTATGGATTTTCTTTTAATTTTGTTTATTAGAATTTAGAGAGGGGCTTTGATACTCTCAACAACATTTAAGCGGTTATTTCTTGTGACACCCCCGACTTATTTACATGTACAAATTTAGTGCGGAAGCCTTTGTCAGTGAGCGGTTATTTCTTGTGACACCCCCGACTTATTTTACATGTACAGATTTAGTGCGGAAGCCTTTGTCAGTGACTATTGTAGCATTAGTTTAGTTAATATTCTTTATCTTTTTTGGCGCAGCTACTCGGGGCCTTAATGTGAGTTGCCCAAATCTTAATATATCCAAGGCCATCTCATTATCCAGTTGATGTGGGACTAATTGTTCGACATCCATCTCTGCATTTTGTGCATGCATCCTTCATCGTCTCTGTAGTTTTAGGAAATCCCTAGTCACTATTATCGTCATTTACTCCACTGTTCCCAAAAGGTTTTGCACGTGTCTAGCATCCCATGATACACAATTGTGGTTCACATTATGGAGTTACGTCTAAAACCTTAAAGCCAGTAAACATGGTAGCATAAACATAAGGAGCATTCGTCCTCCAACCAGTGACTCCCCATGACCAAATTTTCCAAAATAGTTATGTAATTTTTATTCCACTTTATCGTGTATTTCAAAGGAGTGAAAAAAATAATAATAATAAAGTTAGCATAAAAAGAAAAGGAAAATAAATAAATAATTTTTCATAACTGGGCTGGATCGGCTAAACATTGTGTTCCAAAGGCGATTCAAACTTTTGCCTGGGCCAGATATTGGCCTTTGTAACTGAGATGGTCTTGAACTTGAGATTCATGTGGCCCATAACATTTGCCCACTTGTTGGGGGCTGACGAAGTGAAAATGGTTCCCACGTTACAACACTATGTTGGCCCATATGTAAGCCTGTACGCTTGCTTCTCCTGCAAAATAGACATGTAAATATTGGGCCGGCGATCACAGGTCTATCTAAAAAGGGCTTATAATGGGCCAAGGCCCCCAAAAAAGCCCGGTTCTGCCCCGAGCTGCCTATAATTTGTATAGAGTTAGAGCTAGAATTCATTTATTTTTCTAGTCCTGTCTCTAGTTTTTTCAGAACCTGTTCTCCTCCGATCACAAGCAACGTTTCATAAAAAATTCAAATTTCTCTCTCTCTCCACAATTAAAAAATTGTCCTTACAAGAATTTAACAAGTAAGCATGAAGATTTAGGAGGATTGTGAAGTTCAATGCCATACTTCTGATATGAGTTCTTTTTTTGAGAAAATTCTTGGATGAACAGTTTGAGGTTGTTGAAAACAGCAACATTTGCATCTCCAAGCAGATTCATGACCATTAGTGTCTCTCACTCACATAACAAAAATCTTAACACTACTATAGCTACAAGCCTACAACAATCACAACACATACCAAATAAAACTAAGCTTGCACCACAGCAAAGATTGATGGTGGAAGACAATATTGGCCCCAAATGTTCCATCATTTCTCTCAATACACTGTTCAATCATTCATGCAATTAGCAGTCCCATCACCAAGATCATTGTTTCCAGCTACTGCAACCAATTATACCACAGTTGCCAATTTACTACCAACACTGGGGGAAAAAAATTCAGCTCCTGTTTTCTGGCATGAGCAGAACTGAGAGCCATGGATTCTTCCTCTCACTTACCTGTCATCTGAGCAGGAAATTTCCTTCCTTGGGGCCGAAAACGTGCCCTGCTGGATCGCTGGGCCGCAGTGGCACATGGGCGTGCCTGCCAGAAATGGCGAACACGGAGCAGAGATCGGTGTTAGATTGATCGATTGACGGCCACTAACTTCTTCGTTTCCTCTGGCAGCTGTAAATATGGCATCTGCGAAGAACTCACTCTTGCCAGATATTGTAACTCTTGGCTAGTAAATCTAGCACATGGCAGTGCTCAAAAGTAACTGTTACAGTTTGTATACAAATTACTGACAGGAAAAAAAAAAGCATAGTTTGCTTACTGAAATATTACAGGTTCTAACTACTCTACTTGATCAGAGTAATTGCAAATGTCAAATATGTAATTATGGTCCATGGTGGAATTTGGTTGGTACTTGGTAGTGACGGCAAGAAGCAGTCTCTGATTGAAGATGCCAGACTCAATTTCTCTCAAGAAAAAGGATGTCAAACTCGAAATAATGAATCATGAAGGGACACATGGTGATTTCAGAATCATTATAGAGTATCTTCTTTTTAGTTTTTCTTTTTCTGTCTGAATTTTGAATCTATCAATTGATTTTGACATAAAAACATTCTTAAATGTGACACATATTACCTAAAAGCTTGGATTGTCCAGCTATCAGAATTCTAATAGGCGGAACAATTCAAATTCGGATAGCTAGTAAAAACACTTTTCATGTAGGGGAGAGTTCAATTAGACTGCTGATGCAATACAAGGGCCCACCGGTCAGGTGCTTACCTGGCCCAAATGGGCTTATGATGGTGATTTGTGCTGAACCTAACACTACAAGGTCCTATCATGCCAAGCCAACCAGTTATAATTTGGTTGATAAGGGCAACTGGGGCCACAACTTTAGTGTATACCTACCCATCTAAAAAATGGATTTGGTCCATAATTTCTATTGGAAGGTGTTGGAATTTGGGATAGTCCCACATCGATTAGGCGTGGGGATGGTCTTGAGAATATAAGGATTTGGGCAGCTCCACCTAAAAGGCTAGTCTTTTGGGATGGTACCCCAAGTCCTTCAGAAGGGACAGTTTGATTGTCAATGGGTTGTTTATACAGATTGGTCTAGTTGGATAATAGAAGGGCGTTTATTTGTGAGCCTAATGCTTTGACTGATCGGGATCGAGTTCTCGGACAGTAGGAGGTTTTTCTGAGGGAGAAGAGTAGAGTCACGTGGCTTGCGGAAGGGATCAAAATACCAACTTCATTCTCTCTCTGTTTAAACATAGAGGGGGGATAAGGTCTCTTTTCTCCATGCATGTTAGTGATGATATTATCTATGATCCTGATGGGATTGTTGAGCGTGTTGTCTCTTATTATCAGCATCTTTTCACGAATCTGGATTATGGTACTTTGGACTTTTCGATTGTTTGGCAGCATGTTCCTAACTTGGTCACTTCAGATGAGATTCTCCCATCCTCCGTGTTTCTTCTTATGATGAGGTGAGAGAGACGATTTTTTATATAGACCCTCTCAGTGTCTGGTTCCTGATGGTTTCACAGGCAGTTTTTAAGCATTATTGGGATATTGTTGGTCTACAGGGCTTATCAGGTCTGGATGAGACCCGACCAGCAATGGTTAAGCTATGAGGTTTCCTTAATGGACCGAGTTTAGTAAACTGAATAAAAATTTATTAGCTTAATGTGAGATTAATTGGAATTATGTCTCTATATTTGATTAGAATTTTACCCCAAATTTTCTTAGTAGACTAAAATTCTATCTCAAGCCTAAAGCCTAAATCAATCTCAACAATTCCAATTAAAATTTAAAGTTAATATGAGCTTAGTTAAAAGTAGGATTCTGTAATACCCGATCCCGCGGGTACGGAGACGTTACTGCGATGTATATACGTAGGTCGGAAATACCCTCACGTATATACGCTAAGGGGCCGTTTGTTTCGCGTAAAACTCCGTAATTCGTAAATGACTTACTACCCAGTTACAACTACGACGTTTGTTTGAACCGTAATTCGTAAAAGACTTACGTATCTCAACTAACACTCACTTCAACCCAGTTACCAGTCACTTACAACTCAGTTACAGTTAATTTTGTGGTCATACAAATTTGTATTATTTTTTATATTAATATTAAAATTTTTTAATATTTAACTTTTTTAATATTTATTTGCAGTATTAAAACTTTTATAATCACCAAATAGTTAATTTTGTGGTCAACTTTTTCACTTACGACTTATACATTACGACAACCAAACACCGTAAAGTACAATACACTTTCCTACTTTACAATTTTATATTACCAACCAAACACCGTAAAATTTACATACATGTAACTCATTTACAATTGTAAAAGACTTACCAATTACAACTACGAATTACGGCCAGTTACGACAACCAAACAGACCCTAAGCGTCAGTACATGTAAGAATTAGAGTACGGAAGCACAGTAGTAACATACAATACAGCAATAATAACACCAGTACACAGTTATCACAAGGCATGATAGGGGCTGTTTGGTTGCAAGGAAGTGGACGGAAGTAAGGAAATAGGAAGTATAATTACTCAGTTCCCTATCTATCCAAACACCGAAAAAGGAAAATAAGAAAACTCCTTTTCTTTTCTCTTTTCTCTTTTACACAATCATTTTCTCACTTTCAGAGTGCTACAGTTAACTTTGTGGTCATGTAAATCTCATTTGTAATAAGTTGTAACACAAAACAGTTAATTTTTGATCATGTAAATCTCACTTGCATTCTAATTATAGTCCATTTTTTATTTTTCTTAATTAATTTTTATTTTAATATTATTTTACGGTCAACTTTGTGGTCAACTTTTCCACTTCCACTTTCACATTACCATCCAAACACCGGAAAAGACAAAACATTTACCAAACCACGCTTCCCAACAACATCCAAACACTGAAAAACTTACTAACCAATTCCCAAGTTCTAAAGGGAATTATTACCACTTCCTCAATTCCTCACTTCCTCACTTCCACCCTTAACCAAACAGGCCTATCTCAAGAATATGTGATCACTAAGAAGCACAAAAGAAGGATGTATAATATGAAATACAGGAAAGTACTCATGTAACAGCCCCAGTTTCTAATCAACAAGATTAGGCCTACAACAACATTTATCTCCGTTAACCTTAAGTTGAGGAAAATTTTGGCAGCATCATCCTTAATATTTCTGTATTTCTCACTTACAATAATCAAGATTTTGGCTCGAAGGCCTACTTATATCTCCAAATAATTTCGGCACCCCGCCTACTTATCAATCATATAAACAATCCTTAACTACAACATATATCATGACTTGGTTCTTTCCATTGTAAACTGTTGACTGAATTTTTCTGCACACAAAATATTATATGTTAGTTTTAAGAATAGATGTGCAAGTCTCAGTTCTAATCCGCGGTAGCAGGGCTATGCGGGTCGTGATCCTCAGGGAGGGACTGCGATGGAAGCGTTAAGCAAGTTTCCCTAAAGTTTTTATTTTTATTTGTTAAGTTAGAAAGGAAGTGGTATTTACAATGGGTGGCAGAAAAGAATATGGAGATGAGTTGTATTTAATCTACAAAAAAAGAAAAGAAAAGAAAAAGAAAGAAAACTTATCTCTTTAGTCTGCTTGCCGTTTGAACCGTTGCGATGATTTCCCTTTTCTTGGAAGGTGTACAAGCACGGCTTATGGGATCGTCCGCCTTCTTAATCTACTCTACGAAATGAAAAACAAGCTATGAAGACCTGTTCATCGCCATTGGGCCGTCAAGGTCCTTCTTCGGTTAGGTATTCTCGAAGCAGTTGGATCTCATGGTGGGCAAGACATTAGAGAACAAATAGAAGAAAGTAGATACAAGATTAAAATAAGAATAAAAGAAACTAGAATAATACAAGAATAAAATAAAACAAGCCTTGATTTGATTATTAAACAATGGTGGAAAAATAACACTTACACTGACTGTCACCATCAGTACAAGCAGATCCCTTCCTCCATGAATACATCATCTCCTCTCAGCTTTTACAAAAAGAAATAAAAAATATACAGAGGTGAAAGAAAACCTAAAAACCCTAACTTTGGCCTTGGCTCTTCTCTGGACTGTGTACTCTCTGTGTTGCATCTGCAGGGATATTTATAGGTGTTGGAAGATGTAGAGTCCTAGTACAACTCTCCCAAAAAGATCTTATCTCCAGAAATTCAAATCTGTCCTGCAACTTCTTATCATGTGATTGCCGAAATCAGCTTATCTACGGATTGAATTGGAAAGTTTGATCAACATAAGAGTTGTAGGTCTTCAAGTCTTCTTTCTGGAGCATCTTGAATCATCGGATTTGCATAACTGTAAAAAGTTATGATTTAAACACTAAAACGTGTACAGTCTGAATCCGAATTCTTTGAATTTTTATCTTTGCACTCTCTTTGGCTTTTATCCTCATCCTGCAAGAGTTTAGGGTTGGGTAGAATTCTATCCTTCCCTCATCTTTAATAATTGCAACTTTAGCCCTTGCATAATTGCACTTTGACAATTGATATTTGCACTTTTACTCTTGGGCTTCAAATATGGGCTTGGATCTGGGCTTTTGGGCTCTTTAAGCTTTAATTCTTTCTTTTTATTATTTCGAGGCCTGCACACAATAAATCACAAAATATTAATAAATGTGCAGAATTATATAAATAAATATGAAAATGTGACGGTAAATATGATGATAAAAATGCACTTTCACTACCAATCACACCCTACACTTATCTTTTTGCTCGTCCTCGAGTAAAAACAAAAAAAAAGAAAAAGTTAATCTAACCTAACTCACTTTCGTAGGAATCACGATTGCACTTAGCACGTGCAACAAGCCGTTAAACCTCTAGGTTACCCTAGAGGACGAGTGTGTTCTCGTGAGGGTTTTCAGCGGATTGCACCCACAAAATCCATAAAAAGGAAAATATTTGAATTTTATTGAGAGACTAAGTAGTCTATAAGTTTTAGGATCCTCATTTTTATTCATTCTTCACCTAGTCTTTATAAAGTCAATGTTTTTCCATTTTAGGTAAGAATTAAAATTGAATTTCTAATATAGTCTTTTCGTTACCAAAAATCATATGCATCCTTATGTTTTTACTAGGAATCCTTAACTTGGACTCTCATGCCTCTTATTATTTTTATAACATCATCTAATTTTCTTTCGTGTAAGTATCAAGGCTTCTTGAGGCCCTAATACCTAACTAATTGATTATTAGATGTGTTAATAAATTTTTTTTTTGGCATGTATAACTCATCTAATTTTCTTTCGTATAAGCATCAAGGCTTCTTGAGGCCCTCATACCTAACTAATTGATTTATTAGATGTGTTAATACATATATTATATTTCTTAGTCTTCTTAGGCTTTCTAATCCACCCATGTAACGAACTTAAAGTCGATGACTCCCAAACCGGTTGGCTTTAGGGCACCAGGTGAGAAAACCCCCGCGGACTCAAATTCGAGTGAACTAGGCCCCAAAACTAAGGACTTTATTTTATTTACTCACCTTTAGGCATGAATACTTATGCTTCTTGAGGCACATGTATCAGCTTAATTGGTGATTTTTTTTTCTTTTTTTTTTTATGAGGCACAAGGTCTTTGTCTTAGAATCCTAGATATGCATTTGGTATGCATATTTCATTAAGGTAAAAATCAAGACTAATTATTTATTCAATTTCTCTCCTATACCTAAAAATTTAAACAATTTATTTATTTTGACCAAGTTTTTAGAAATCCTAATCGTGATTTTCCTAATCCTTAAAACTAACTTAGATTTCTTTCAAAAAAAATAAGTCAAAATATTTCCTTTTTATAACATTTTTTTTTTAAAATTTTTTTTTTTAAAATTTTTTTTTTTAGCAAATTTTTTTTGTTAGTTTCTACTATGTTAGTATGTTAGTAAAGCCCACCCCCACACTTATCTCAGCATTGTCCTCAATGTATGAAATGAATGCATATATGCATGAAAAAGACAAGGGAAGGCAGAAAATTACCTTAGGGGGTGGTTCCGGTGGTGGTCTAATTGGGCCAAGCGTTGCTACCCAATCAAGATAATGTAGTAGTTGGTGAAACCCACCAGAAATTTTCCTTACATAACCCACTAAAATATATGTATAATCATTTTTAGAATTTCCACCCCCATCAAATTCCAAATTTCATAATAAATTTCAGAGTTAATTGTCTCAACCTCCTTGTCCCAAAATGGAGTATGAAAAGATGGAATTATTGACTTGGACATTATAGGTACGGGAACGAATACCGACTCAAGGAAGATGCTCAATCAAGTAAGGGCTCAGGAGTCGGGCTAGGTTCAAGAAGTGGGTCCATGTCAAGAAATTGAAACTCAAGTCCACATCTTCTTCCCACAATGAAATGTGACCTAATATGGGTGATATCTCTTTACTTCCAATATTAAGGAATTCTAGCTCATCGCCATACATTCTTCAAAACTAAGGTCAACATCTTCCGTCAGAATTGTACAATCAGTTTCAGAAGTAAAGAGATTGTGAGAATCTAGGTCAAGTTCAATATGATCTTCTAAAATGGGTGATTCAATTTCATGATGAATTGGAATAGGATCCAATGTTGACTCGGAAAAGTGAAATCAGGTGGAGACACTGGAGTCATTATTGAATCAGGAAATAAAACTGAATCATCAAGTTGGGGATCGTGATCATATTCATGTTCAAGTTCTAATTCATGAAAGGAAAAACTTGCCAAGTTATCAGATTTTGAAGTTTGGCAAGTTCACATGATGGTACTGAATTAGAATCTTGTTGTCCAAAGCAACTTGGTTCGTCGGCTCTAAGCGAGTGGTCAACGAAAGCGGAAATGGCCGAACTGTAAGAACGCAAAGATTGAACCATCATATCTAAATCATGCTCGCGAGCTAATCTAGCCTGAGTCATGGCTTCAAGCCTCTTTTGGAATTGGATTTGGAAAGAGGAAGTGATCGTGATGAAGTTGTGAGTCGGTGGACTCACGCATCATCATGTCTAAGATTGATGGTGGTTGTTGCTTGGACTCGTACATACTCATCATTTCCCCGATAGATGGTTTTCTATTCTGAATGGGTGGATCTGAGTATGAATCTTGGGAAGAATGTGGACTAGATGGATATGGAGGACAATTTGGTTGAGAATTAAACTCGGGGACTCGAACCCCATGAACTCTGTGACGAGTTGAAATTATTATGGAAATTATAGTCATAAGATGGGGGGTGTGGGTTATAGTCATTCGGATAAGACCATTCCGGCACACTAGATTGGTCAAAGTTAGGGTATGCCGGGTTGGTAATATCCGAATAATAGTTAGGGGTGTAATATGGATTAAATTGGAATTATTATTATATGCCATATCACACCAACACAAACACAACAAACAAACAAACAAACAAAAAAAGAAAAATCTAACCTAGTTAGGGTAGACCTATGACCTAGACGACTCCTAACTGGTTAGACCGTCCACAGGAGTTTGGGTGCAGACTTTGACCACAAGTTAATCAGCCAGGTCAGGGCAAGAGTGGTGGGAGGTTTTCCGTCAAAGACGTCCTTAATTAAATAACCACCAATCTTCGGGCTTTCGGCCCTCAATCCCTTTCCTAGACACTGATTTGACAAGAGTCAACTTCCAGCACTGTTCCCCCTTAGGATAATCTCCTATTGAGTCGAGATGTCCCTAGGGCCAACGTCTACTAATTTTTTAAGTTAGGCTTGGGTTAGTGAGTGCTCGGGATATGATTTTTGGGCTAAGGAAGGGTGATGAAATCCCCACCTTATCTTGTTAATGGGTTTGCCCTTAAGATGAATTAGTGCAAGTGTACAAGATAAACAGATAAGAGTCACTCAAAGCAGAAATCAACCAAGAGATGAGTCCTATTCTACATGCAATGCGTACGTACCTTGGCGTCCTCCAGCACTCTTCAACAGTAAATAAAAATAATTGAAAAGACACGTGCCTAATATGCAAACGTCTAATCAAATTTTATTTTTAACAACCATAATTTACTGTTGAATTATTAGCAATTTACAGGTATATCACAGAACAAATCAGAACAGAGCAGAAAGCAGAATTTTTAACTTGAAGCACCCTGCAAAAAATTGGATCAGTAATTCACCACTGTTGCTGCGTTTCCGCGGCTCTGGCCGCGGATCCGCGGCAAAACAGTGGGTTCTGGTGCTCTGCCTTCGAGGGCAGAGGCACAGAATGCAATATGTCCACTGCTGCTGCTATATTTCTGTTTTCCTGTTCTCCAAACCTGCAAACAGAAAAGAATAAGAATTAGTTAAAAATTAAAATTTTGTTTTAGAGATAAACTTACCGTCCTCTCCCCGGCAACGGCGCCAATTTGTTGACTGAATTTTCCTGCACACAAAATATTATATGTTAGTTTTAGAATAGATGTGGCAAGTCTCAGTTCTAATCCGCTAGCAGGGCTATGCGGGTCGTGATCCTCAGGAGGGACTGCGATGGAAGCGTTAAGCAAGTTTCTCTAAAGTTTTTATTTTTATTTGTTAAGTTAGAAAGGAAGTGGTATTTACAATGGGTGGCAGAAAAGAATATGGAGATGAGTTGTATTTAATCTACAAAAAAGAAAAGAAAAGAAAAAGAAAGAAAACTTATCTCTTTAGTCTGCTTGCCGTTTGAACCGTTGCGATGATTTCCCTTTTCTTGGAAGGTGTACAAGCACGGCTTATGTGATCCTCCGCCTTCTTAATCTACTCTACGAAATGAAAAACAAGCTATGAAGACCTGTTCATCGCCATTGGGCCGTCAAGGTTCCTTCTTCATCTAGGTATTCTCGAAGCAGTTGGATCTCATGGTGGGCAAGACATTAGAGAACAAATAGAAGAAAGTAGATACAAGATTAAAATAAGAATAAAAGAAACTAGAATAATACAAGAATAAATAAAACAAGCCTTGATTTGATTATTAAACAATGGTGGAAAAATAACACTTACACCGACTGTCACCATCAGTACAAGCAGATCCCTTCCTCCATGAATACATCATCTCCTCTCAGCTTTTACAAAAAGAAATAAAAAATATACAGAGGTGGAAAGAAAACCTAAAAACCCTAACTTTGGCCCTTGGCTCTTCTCTGGACTGTGTACTCTCTGTGTTGCATCTGCAGGGATATTTATAGGTGTTGGAAGATGTAGAGTCCTAGTACAACTCTCTCAAAAAGATCTTATCTCCAGAAATTCAAATCTGTCCTGCAACTTCTTATCATGTTGATCGCCGAAATCAGCTTATCTACGGATTGAATTGGAAAGTTTGATCAACATAAGAGTTGTAGGTCTTCAAGTCTTCTTTCTGGAGCATCTTGAATCATCGGATTTGCATAACTGTAGCAAAAGTTATGATTTAAACACTAAAACGTGTACAGTCTGAATCCGAATTCTTTGAATTTTTATCTTTGCACTCTCTTTGGCTTTTATCCTCATCCTGCAAGAGTTTAGGGTTGGGTAGAATTCTATCCTTCCCTCATCTTTAATAATTGCAACTTTAGCCCTTGCATAATTGCACTTTGACAATTGATATTTGCACTTTTACTCTTGGGCTTCAAATATGGGCTTGGATCTGGCTTTTGGGCTCTTTAAGCTTTAATTCTTTCTTTTATTATTTCGAGGCCTGCACACAATAAATCACAAAATATTAATAAATGTGCAGAATTATATAAATAAATATGAAAATGTGACGGTAAATATGATGATAAAATGCACTTTTCACTACCAATCACATGTAAAAGGAATTTTCAGGAGAATGCGACCATGGTCGCATAATGTTTGTCAGGCACAAAACGAATTGCGAAAAGTGCAGCTCAATACTGCGACTATGGTCGCATTTTATTTGTACTGCACATAAAAAGAAGTCTAACTTATAATATTCCTGTCAATCTCATTTAGATCAACTTCAAGTAGAGATTTTCTAATATTTTGAAGGTCCCATCTTACTGCGCGTGAGGTTATGTCCTCCAAACCAGACCTCGGCTCAAAAATAGGAGCCCTCTCACATAGTCAATACTGCAAAAATAGAAAATTAAATTAGTTTACACAAATTTTCACAATTTTTTGGGTAAATTTCATACAATGTTGGCCAAATATGAGATTTGTACGTACAATAATTTGCACGGAGCATCCTTGCAGCTCGTACGTGGTGTGCCTGAAGATGTCCATTGACTCAATCAGGAATTGCCAAACAGTTTTAGCCCAGCATATTGTCCTCATCAGCTGCATATTGGCAATCTGTTCACAATGTACCACGGCACCGTGTATTTACTGCCAGAGAATAAAAGAGTGGCCGACATGTATAGGATGATTAATGTGGTAAAGTCTTGAGCTGCAAGTCCTTGTATGTCTCTTATAATTTCATTTAAAGTCACTTGCTGCTCAAGCTGTTCATCCTTCATCCTTTTCTTGACCAGAAGATCGTCCAAAGCCTCTTCAATAGATACTTTTGTGATCTTCTTTATATCGGGGAAATAATGTTTTATAACCCCTCTGTCTTTCATCGTACATGTCTTATTCATAACAAAATCTGCCCCACTGATAGGTAGGCCAAAAGTGAGGGCAACATCCTCCACTGTTAATTCAATTTGTTTGCCCCCAATTCTAAATGTCCTTGTATCCCTATCATACTTGTCTAAAATCCTCAGTACCGCAACGTTTGATTTTAGAGCCTTTTCACCCCCAAATTCCTCATTATAGAAGGCCATGAAGATTGAGCCAAATGGGGTATTCTTGATCGCCTCTACGAAATCTGCCTAAATGTACTTTTTAAATTTCTTGATGAACTCGCACATAGGTTTTAGGCTTGATCTCAGTGGACGAACCTTAATCTGTTGTTTACCTATAGATGAAGAAAAATAAAAAAGTTTAGACCAATGATTATTTATAAATCATAAGTGAGTAAAAAACATATTATTTTTAATAAACTGCGACCAAGGTCGCAGTTATCTACAGTGCAAACATAAAGAAATGCGACCCGGGTCGACACTGCGACCAAGGTCGCAGTCATTTACAGTGCAAACACAAACTACTACTGCGACCCTGGTCTACACTGCGACCCAGGTCGCATAAGACTACAGTTCGAACACAAACTGTTACAGCGATTCTGGTCGACACTGCGACCAAGGTCGCAGTTATCTACAGTGCAAACATAAAGAAATGCGACCAGGGTATACACGGCGACGAAGGTCGCATAAGTCTACAGTGCAAAAATAAACAACTGCGACCCAGGAATGATGAAACAAATGACGTTAAATACACTGCGACCATGGTCGCAAAACACTACATAAATATTGAAACAACTGCGACCCGATGTCTTCAATATGTTAAAAAAAAGGAAGTTTCATATACTGCGACCAGCGTCGCATTCGTCAAATTTGAAAAGTCCAAAAAAAAAAATCCTGAGACTCACAGATTTGAAAACAAAATTTTAACAACTGCGACCGAGGTCGACATAAAGTGTATGAAAATAATTAGATTAAAAAAATATTATCAAGGTCGCATACATATAAATCACTTTTTCGAAAAAACTGCGAGAAACTAAAAAATAGAATGAAATGAAAAAAAAACTTGAAAAAAAATACACCTTTATCTTTGTGTTACAAATTTTTAAATTTAAAAATTTATTCGTCCTCTAAAGTTTCAAAATCTCTTTCTTATGTGCGAACATGGTCAAAGATTTTTAAAAAAAAAATAAAAAGACTCAGACGAAAATAAACCTGAAAAAATTTATAACAATTAAAATACCAAACCCTACAAATTTTTGAAAAATATCTTTTTTCTATTACCTTTTTCGGCGGATGATTTCTTTGGCGCCATGTGTTGCAAATATATTTTTTAAAAAAACGGATCAAATTTGTGAAACAAAAGAACTAATTGGATCAAAATGATCGGGTGAATTTTAGAGATGAAAATTTTTGAGAAAGGCAACTTTTTTACATAAGGTAAAAAGATGTAACCGAGGGTATTTTTTTGGAAGATGCATTGTTGAGGTGACGGACATTAAATTGGGCGGGATTTTTCATCTTTTTGTCCGCCAAATTTATGACAGGTGTGTGGCTATGATGTAGCCACGTCCTGCCGGCTGAGAAACTCTCTCAGCCTGCCGGCTGAGGTACAGTAACCCCATATATATATACATATATATATATACATATATATATATATATATATACATATATATATATATATATATACACATATATATATATATATCATATATATATATATATATATTGTTGGCCCAAAGGCCTTCCACTCTAGTTTTGATGATGATTAACTCATGTAGTTATGTTTACTAATAATCTTGTATTGTTTAAGTTTCAGATCATTACCAAGATATTAGTTGGTGATTAGCTTCAACAAGGAGTTTAAAAGCTTTTCATGATGATTCCAGGGCCAAAGCTTCAAGATCACACATTGCCTAGCCCATGGATGGAGTTTTGGAGCAAGTCTTCTTGATGACACAAAAACTTAGGTATCCATAGGCTAGTTTAGTGTGTTTTACATCCATTTGTAAAGTTTAGTATAGTTGATATGCTCAAGTGCACAACACACACGTTTCATGATTTGGATTTTGGTTTTCATGGATAGTAGATCAAAACAAGTTTACTTTATTTCTATGTATATTAGATATGTTCTAGATATACATACATGCTTTAAAATTGCTAGACAAACTTATTTTGACTATCCTATTCATGTTTTGGAAAATCAAGTTTGATAAAAATACAAGTTTTGTTTTTGATAAAATTTGCAAGACTCAAAAATGAATTGATATGATTGATATATGTCTTGAAATTTTTATCACAAGTTTGTGTTTCCATATAAAATGATAAAATTATTTTTGGTGATTTTAGAAATGTTAAAAGATTTTTATAAAATATTTTTTCCCAAGTTTTCTGACCCAGTTTTCAGTTCCAGACTCAACCAGTCGACTAAGCCAGGTTATTAGTCGACTTGGCTGATGTCCGGTCGATCGGGCCGGTCGACCGACGTGCACAGATCTGTGCACGTTTGGAGTCACTGGGACGGTCGACCGAGACGGTCGACCGGGTCTGAGAGTTCTGCTCTCGGGTTGTTTGGGTCGACCGTGCCGGTCGACCGGGATAAGAGCTCTGCTCTCTGTTTGTTTGGGTCGACCGGGCCGGTCGACCGCAGTTGCCCAACGGTCATATTTCTGACCTTTGGCGGTCGACCGGGTCGGTCGACCGGCAGCCTGTCAGGCTGCCAGCTCAGCCTAACGGCTAGTTTTCTGATGGGCCTATATAAACCCCATCTCTTTGGGGATTTTGGCCAAGTTTTTGAAGAGAAAAAATTCTGGTTTTCTGAAGTGTTTAAAACAAGTTTATCAAAAGTGTTTGGGGCTTTAATCTTTCAATCTTTATTGTTTTAGGTTTTTGAAAAAAATCAAAGAAAAGAATATTTGGGAGATTTGTCTTGGTTTCCATTCTATATCTTTTGCAAGAATTTTCCCAAGTGTTTTTCTTTGTTGCTTGTTTTCTAAACACCTAGTTTTTCACACTTGAGCTATCATACTATCCTAATCTATTAGGATCTTGTTTTTGTGGAAAAGAAAAGAGAAAAAGAAAGAGAGTTTGAGTTTGTGATTTTTGGAACCACTTGTTGTAAACACCCTTATTCTTGTTGTATCCCTCTTTGGAGAGGTGATCGGGTGATTGGTTTGCTCCCTCTAGTGAGAGGTGGAGATTTGGTTGTAACCCTCTTCGGTAGAGGTGTTGTTGTTGTTATTGTTGTATTTGGCTACGGGCCTACCCCTCGGTTGTGAGGTGGTTGTTTGAGAGAGGAGTTAGGTACTCCATTGTTGTAAAAATCCTTCTCGGTGAAGGTTCCCTCGGTGGGAGTCCTCGGTGGACGGTATAGTGGATTGGAAATCCTTTACGGTGGTGTAGGCGGGGATGTAGAGCAAGGGTGCTCGAACCTCGAAACATATCTTTGTGTTTGCGTTTGATCCACTTGTCTCTAAACTCTCTCTCTTTACATTTGTGCAAAGCATCATACATTACATCATATCATATTTGCTTGTGTTGAGCATAATTCATCTTGTCATATCATATTTATTTGCTTGTGTTGTGCCTTGCATAATCCATATTGTTATATCCTTGATTGCTTGGCTTGATTGTGTGTGCACATTGCTTGGATTGCTTGTGTGTGTGCCCAACTTATACTCATCCAACAAGAGCTTCACATAGCGCCTCAACCCATTTCAAGGGGAATCAGGGGAGTTAGTCCAGAGCCTCGCAAGGGGAATTCGGCTACACTTGTTGTATTGTATTAGTTTGTGCATAATTTGCATTAGCTTCCGTATTTAGCGCACTTAGTTTTGCATTAAGTTTTAGATTAGCACTAACACCTATTCACCCCCCCTCTAGGTGTTTTTCAATTGGTATCAGAGCTAGTGCTCCTGATACTTAGGCTTAACATCCTAGGAGTGAGATCCATTTGCTTGCTAATCTATTGTTTGCATTTGCTTGTTTGCACACATATAGTTTACCATGGCCTTCATGACCCCACCTATGTATGACCCTTCCAACATTCATGTTTGGAAGATTAGGATGACCGTTTATTTACAAACCTAGGTCATAAAGTTTATCTTGCTATTACCAAGGAATCCTTCCTTAGTGATCGCAATCATATAGGGGCCAATGCACAAGCCCTAGAGGCCATTAGAAGCACATTACCTAAAGATTATCTTATGTGTGTTTCTAACATTGATTCCGCCTTTGCAGTGTGGAACAAATTGACAACAACAATCACCACCTCGGAGCTTCAAGTGCAAATTCAAGAAGAGGAATCTAGTGGAGAATCCGATTCACAATGCTTCATGGTCCAGGGAATGACTCCATTGAGGTATATTCGGAACCCCACTTAGATAGTGATGATTGCTCTAGTTCTTCATGTGATAATTTGATGCCCATGCTTTAAATGAAGAACTTCTATTGTTTGTGAAAAATTAATTGAAAATTATAAGATTTTGAAAAAGAAAAGTCTAGAAATTGAAAAAGGAAATAAGAGTTTGCATGCTAGACTTAACAATGTTTTGCAAGAGAAGGTTGAGGTCTATAATGAAAGGGATTCATTGAGATCTCAATTAGAACTTGCACTTAAGAAAATAACTTTTTGAAGTCTAAAAATGATTGCCATGCTATTTTGAAGAAAAATGAAAATTTGTCTTTAAAAGTTGATTTTGTTTTAAAAGAAAATGATTCTTTGAAAATTAAGATTGCTTCAATTTCTAAAGATTTAGAAATGTGTTTAAAGAAAAATGTTGTTTTACAAAATAAAATTGATGCACATGTTTGCCATGCTAGTGTAGCTTCATCTAGTCTACCTAATGCATGTACCTCTTCTTCTAGGATTAATGATGATATTTGTATGTTAAAGAAGAGAGTAGATTGTTTGGGCTCCACTATGAGCCAATGTGCCATGAACCACACTCGCTTGGAAACCTTAGTTCGTAAGAAACAAGTTCCAACTTTTATGCATGCACACCCTCCACGGCATACACATGCTCCACACGGACACCATCAACACATGTATGCTCATGTGTACACATGTACACATTGTGGCCGAAAAGGCCATCTTGCTAAATTTTGCTATGATCGTTTACATGTTTCAAATTTAGCAAAGAAATTTGTTTGGGTTAGGGAAGGGACTAACCCCCATGGACCCAACAAGATATGGGTACCAAAGACCACCCCTCCTATTGTTTTTGATGTAGGTGTGGGCTCTCACATGACGTGAGAGTGATGACACCTTGGAGTGGATGCGTTCCGTACTTAAAGGAAATCAATTGGATGCATCACTTTCAAGGGAAGATTTGGTGGAGATGACCACCATGTTTTGGAGACAAGGAGAGTTGCCTTCTAGGTTTTGGTAACAATTCTTAACTCCTTATTATTCTTTACATGCTTTCATATTAATGTTTTATAGCATGTTTTCATTGTCTATGGATTAGTATGTAAACGCCATGATTATTAGATCCTTGACATACATATATAGTATTTGAGACACACATGCTTGTATGAACCCATTCTTAGTGTTCTCACTTTTGTTTAAATTATAATGTACATCATGAATCTAATGCATGTGAATTTACATAGTAATCATGTTTTAGTTTTATCATGATGAGTTCTATATTGTGTTTTGATGCTTCTTGTTAAGATTACTTGTTTAGATGTTAATTTTCATTAAAACTAAGATTTATACTTGTACATATAGTGGGCCACAAATAAATTTATATATGTTTGGGCTTGATTGCTTATTTGAGCCCATTAGTTGTGCTAGTATAGTCTAGTTTTGATGATTCATACATTTTAAACTTGTATTCCCATTTTGGATTTGTTTTATGAGTTTTTCACTTCATGTATATGTTTGTATTGCCAAACTTTAAGATATACATGTATACCCCTTGAGTCATTTGCCTTTCATGCAAATCTATATATAAGGACTCAATTGTGTTTAAGGACATGTATGTATACTTATTGTGTTGACAATTCATACATATACCATGAAATGAAATTTGATTTGATGAAGATTTAATTTTTCTTGATTTTGTGTTTAATTGTTTAACTTCATGTATATGTCTATCTTGTCCAAACAATTAGATATACATGTTCATCCTTTTGAGCCACGTGCCTTAATGCATATATTTTGTGGACTCATTTGAATTTTGGATATGTATGTATATTTTAGTTTGTATAAGACATACATATGCCTTGAAGATTAAATAGTTTAGATGATTTTTATGTTTTCAATGTTTTAAAGGAATAATTGAGCTTAATTGAAAATTTTCATGATTATGATATTCACACCTTATTTGTACACTCACATTTATTGCTTGCTCATGTTTGTTTTCATGAGTCATATTTATGCCTAATTGAATTAGAGTGTTGATTATCATGTGGATTTCATGTTTTATGAAAATTATTTTTAGTTTATTCCTTACTTGAAGGATTTCACACTAGTTAACAAGTTTTTCCTATAACTAGTTCGTATTCTTCAATTTGGTAGTGATTTTCAAACAAAACTACATTTTCAAATCTATTTTTGAAAACCCCTACCATCTATGGGCGGATGGATGGGAGATCATGGTCTTGTATGCTTTAAAATGAAAATCATTTAAAACTTGAACCTTGATTGGGAGGTATTGTAATATGATGTATACACTTGAACTCATTGCTATGTCAATTGGTATCATTGAACTCTTTCAATTGGTATCATTTTGATCTTTTTGTATACTCATATGTTTATTGTGTATGTATATTTTCAATTGGTATCATCTATTGGTGATTGGTACTCATTCTATTTCATACACTTTCATTGGTGATTAAGATATAAATTTTTCATAAAATCTTATTTATGCTAGTGCTTGAGTTTCAATTTTGTTTCAATTGATTACTTTTAAATTGGTATCAAGCTCATGCATTCTTCTAGTTGGTATTTCATAAAGGGGGAGAAAATTTAATTTTGTACTTCAATTGGTGATTCTTCAATTGGTATTTGTTTCCCACTCCCTTACTTTATGATTGAGAATTTCATATTGGTATCATATGTTTAATATGAAAAATTATTTATAATTAGTATCAAAATTTTGTTTAGACACTCAAAATTTATTATGTTTAATTTCAATTGATATCAAGATGTTTCATGTGTTTTTACTTAAAATTGGTATCTAATTTTTTTTTTTGAAAAATACAAAAGTTTTGATTTGTATTGACTATATGCATATAGATTCATGCTGAGTGTATTGTGTATTGAAGAGCTTAACATCTCTTCTTTATGTGGTACACGTGTGTAGGGGGAGCTTCACATCTCCTCTTATTCATTACATAATGTGTGTTATGTGAATTAGGGCTTCACATCCCTCCTTCATGTAATGCATATGTGTAGGGAAGCTAACTTAGCGTCTTCCTCTTCATGAATGTATATAGCATATAACATCTATTGGTCCATGTTTATTTTCAAGTGATATCAAGATGCTTCATTGACATATTTTTCTATTGATATCATATTGTTTATAGTCACCCTTATTGACATTTTTTTTGTTTTAGACAAAAAGGGGAGAACATTGTTTTATTGTTTGGATTGTTTAACCCCTTCTTGATCTTTTTGCTTGACAAAAAGGGGGAGAAAAATTTGGTTGATTTGATTTTACTTTGTTTACCCCTTTGTTGATGATTGACAAAAAGGGGAGAATTATTTGAGAGTTTAACATGTTTTTATATATGCATACTTATGTTTTTGTATATATTAAGTTTTATTGGTAAGTATTAAGTTTTTATTGGTATCTAGAGCATCTAGTGTTTATGTTGTTAATGCTTTATTAATTTAATTGGTAAATAGAGCTTCTAGAACATGTGTTTGTGTTTTATGCATATTGATGCATACATGTTTATGTACATTCATTGCATATATTTTATTTACTTGTCTATGCATGAGTTAAGGGGGAGCTTCTTTGAAGCCTAACTTTAATCCATGCATATATAACTCCATGAGTTTTGTCATCATCAAAAAGGGGGAGATTGTTGGCCCAAAGGCCTTCCACTCTAGTTTTGATGATGATTAACGCATGTAGTTATGTTTACTAATAATCTTGTGTTGTTTAAGTTTCAGATCATTAACCAAGATATTAGTTGGTGATTAGCTTCAATAAGGAGTTTAGAAGCTTTTCATGATGATTCCAGGGCCAAAGCTTCAAGATCACACATTGCCTAGCCCATGGATGGAGTTTTGGAGCAAGTCTTCTTGATGACACAAAGACTTAGGTATCCATAGGCTAGTTTAGTGTGTTTTACATCCATTTGTAAAGTTTAGTATAGTTGATATGCTCAAGTGCACAACATACACGTTTCATGATTGGATTTTGGTTTTCATGGATAGTAGATCAAAACAAGTTTACTTTATTTTTATGTATATTAGATATGTTCTAGATATACATACATGCTTTAAAGTTGCTAGACAAACTTATTTTGACTATCCTATTCATGTTTGGAAAAATCAAGTTTGATAAAAATACAAGTTTTGTTTTTGATAAAATTTGCAAGACTCAAAAATGAATTGATATGATTGATATATGTCTTGAAATTTTTATCACAAGTTTGTGTTTTCATATAAAATGATAAAATTATTTTTGGTGGTTTTTAGAAGTGTTAAAAGATTTTTATAAAATATTTTTCCCAAGTTTTCTGACCCAGTTTTCAGTTCCAGACTCAACCAGTCGACTAAGCCAGGTTATTAGTCGACTTGGCTGATGTCCGGTCGACCGGGCCGGTCGACCGGGCGTGCACAGATCTGTGCACGTTTGGAGTCACTGGGACGGTCGACCGAGATGGTCGACCGGGTCTGAGAGTTCTGCTCTCGGGTTGTTTGGGTCGACCGTGCCGGTCGACCGGGATAAGAGCTCTGCTCTCTGTTTGTTTGGGTCGACCGGGCCGGTCGACCGCAGTTGCCCAACGGTCATATTTCTGACCGCTGGCGGTCGACCGGGTCGGTCGACCGGCAGCCTGTCAGGCTGCCAGCTCAGCCTAACGGCTAGTTTTCTGATGGGCCTATATAAACCCCATCTCTTTGGGGATTTTGGCCAAGTTTTGAAGAGAAAAAATTCTGATTTTCTGAAGTGTTTAAAACAAGTTTTTCAAAAGTGTTTGGGGCTTTAATCTTTCAATCTTTATTGTTTTAGGTTTTTGGAAAAATCAAAGAAAAGAATATTTTGGGAGATTTGTCTTGGTTTCCATTCTATATCTTTTGCAAGAATTTTCCCAAGTGTTTTTCTTTGTTGCTTGTTTCCAAACACCTAGTTTTCCACACTTGAGCTATCATACTATCCTAGTCTATTAGGATCTTGTTTTTGTGGAAAAGAAAAGAGAAAAAGAAAGAGGGTTTGAGTTTGTGGTTTTTGGAACCACTTGTTGTAAACACCCTTATTCTTGTTGTATCCCTCTTTGGTAGAGGTGATCGGGTGATTGGTTTGCTCCCTCTAGTGAGAGGTGGAGATTTGGTTGTAACCCTCTTCGGTAGAGGTGTTGTTGTTGTTGTTGTTGTATTTGGCTACGGGCCTACCCCTCGGTTGTGAGGTGGTTGTTTGAGAGAGGAGTTAGGTACTCCATTGTTGTAAAAATCCTTCTCGGTGAAGGTTCCCTCGGTGGGAGTCCTCGGTGGACGGTATAGTGGATTGGAAATCCTACACGGTGGTGTAGGCGGGGATGTAGAGCAAGGGTGCTCGAACCTCGAAACATATCTTTGTGTTTGTGTTTGATCCACTTGTCTCTAAACTCTCTCTCTTTACATTTGTGCAAAGCATCATACATTACATCATATCATATTTGCTTGTGTTGAGCATAATTCATCTTTTCATATCATATTTATTTGCTTGTGTTGTGCCTTGCATAATCTATATTGTTATATCCTTGATTGCTTGGCTTGATTGTGTGTGCACATTACTTGGATTGCTTGTGTGTGTGTGCCCAACTTATACTCATCCAACAAGAGCTTCACATAGCGCCTCAACCCATTTCAAGGGGAATCAAGGGGAGTTAGTCCAGAGCCTCGCAAGGGGAATTCGGCTACACTTGTTGTATTGTATTAGTTTGTGCATAATTTGCATTAGCTTCCGCATTTAGCGCACTTAGTTTTGCATTAAGTTTTAGATTAGCACTAACACCTATTCACCCCCCCCCCCACTAGGTGTTTTTCATATATATATATATATATATATATATATATATATATATATATATAAAAGCCGTAGGCCTTTTGTTTAATCTCAGATCTTTCATTTTTCAATCGCACCTTTTCACTATTGAGTCAGATCTGACGGCTTAACCGCACCATTGGCACGTGGGTTTTTTTCTGTCTATTTGAGATCGACAACGTGTATGTGGTCGAATAGTCATTATGGGTTTCCTATCCAAAACAACATACATGATGTATTTCTAGAAAATAAGTAAAATGCTTGAAAATTATGAATCCCATTATAATAAGGCAACAAGTGGTAATTGTTGCGCCCTCCGGAGCAATCCCAATGACGTGCCAATCACCAAGATAAGCGTTCCTACGCCGAGTCAGTCACCAAACAATATAGTACGAACCAAACAATCAAGAGAGAAAACGAGAACAAACAATTTAACAAGATTCGACAACTTGCCTTCATCCTCGAGGCAGGAGGGAGAATATTTTATTCAAACAACGGAGTTATCATGGTTACGATTTGATCCGAAGATCTAAATTAGAAAAACTACGCACTCGGCCGTGAAATTCTCTCAAACAAACAACCTAAAACTCTCAATACAATAGTCTAATAATCGATTCAACAAATGATACAATTTAGAGTGCAAAGACCCTCCTTATATAATCAGAGGAGAGAGACAATTTAAGGAAACCAAATCGGTTACGAAATCATCGTCAAAATCGAACTCTAAAACCAACTTTGATATGCATAGGACCCGTCTTGCGGTCGATCGGGCGGTTGACCGGCCCCATGTAGCAGTCGATCGCCCGGTCGACCGCTAGTGCAATCTATCTGCGCCAAAAAGTGCTACAACTATTTGTTAAACCTTAGAGTCCAGGTCGACCGCCCAGCCGACCCCCGGTTTTGTTTCCTCCTCGTGCATATTGTGCATGTCTCCGTGTCGAGCCCATGCAGTTGCTGCTGCTCGCTCTTGGCCATCTAATAGAGTTAAAAGAAAAAAAAAAACCTCTATCTTTTCAGCTTTTATCTTCTCCCCCACAGTAACAGCGTCAACAGTTCATTATATTGCTCTAAAGTTTTCAATATTTTTTTATCCGATGCCTGTCTCCGAAGAGGCTAAATTTTTCGATATTGGTAGGGCCATAGAGAGAGTTAAAATTATTATTTAATGTTTTTTGTGTCTCTGTTTACGTGATACGTTTTCACTTGCATGGCATCCGTTCACCATTAACAATCTTAAAGGAAAGATTGTCCATGCTTGCTACATCAGTGTGGACAAAGGTTTTTCAAATACAACTTTTGTAGCAGAAACCCTAATTTGACATATTTTCCCCTTTAATAATATTTATATTTTTGAGATTATGATGTCTCTCCTGACGTGGATACTATTTTATTAACAGCTCACCTCCATCTCACGTCTTTTGCTTGAGACTATTTCACCATTTGCACACTGTACATTTGAGATCCAACAGCAGTTTACTTTGGTTGATGAAAATAAAGTTCTGCAGCCCAACACACCAAAAACTGAAAACGACACTCCCATTCAAAAAGAAGAAGAAGAAGAAGAAGAAGAAGAAGAAGAATCCGCATGCAAAATCCTCTCCTAAACAAAAGAAGAATCCACATCACTACATGCAATGTGATTTAAAACACCCCAACAAAAAAAAAAAGTAGCACCTTGCATCATTTGACAATTTCGTCTCTGAGGAGTGGGAAATCTCTGTGATTGGTTGCTTTAAGCTAAAGTTCAAATTGCGTGCTACGCTTAAAATAAGCAATGTGTGTGTGTGTGTGTGTGTGTGTGTGTGTGTGAGAGAGAGAGAGAGAGAGAGAGAGAGAGAGAGAGAGAGAGAGAGAGAGTTGGGATTAAGTCCAACCGCCGATACCTAATCTCTCAAGTGACAACCCAACCGAATATTATTCTTTCTACTTGTATACTTTGGATGTTCCAATCAAGGAACCTAACCATTGAATGGAATACACAAGTTTGGTGGGGGAGTGGGTAGGAGTAGGGACAGATTCGGACCCAACCCGAGTTATATATCGGATCCGTATTTAAAGATGCGGGTTTCGGGTACAGTTGACCCAAAACTTCCACCCGGGTCGTCTTTCATGCTGACGCGATTAGATCGAACACAAATCTCTAGGTTACATCTAGTAGAAACTAGCTTGAAAAGTGCTACTGTTGAGACCTAGCTCGTTGGTAAAAAAATTGAGTTGGTAAATGAGAAGTCTCATATTTAAGATGTGGTTTCAAAAGTGCAAAGTTTTGAACGTAAAATTGGTGAAATTGATATATGTAGTGACCCTACCCAAACCAACTGGAGATGATCAAACTTGTGAAGATGTGGGGCATGAGTTTAAACAATTAGTTGACAACTTCAAAAATAACTGAAGATCACTTAGGTCAGCTTTGGTGTACTAGGGCCCTAATTGAGCTCGACCCAACTAATCATTTAAGAGGGTTGTTGTTTCCTTGATGTAAGACGAGCCAGAAAATTTGATTATCTTAACAATTAAAAACATTAGTTTTATTTCATGATCAAAAGAGGGAAAACATGATTTCAAACGCATCTTGGAACGCGAGAAAGAGAGCCCGTTTGTAAAAGTAATGTTGTTTTCAGTTACTAGGAGAGTTTTGAAAATTTCACATTGGGCCTCTTTGGTTAAGCGTGGAAGTGAGAAAGTAAGAAAGTGAGGAAGGAGTAATAGTTCCCTTTAGAACTTGAGAATTAGTTAGTAAATTTTTCGGTGTTTGGATCTTGTTGTGAAGTGTGGTTTGAAAAATGTTATGCCTTTTCTGGTGTTTGGATGGAATGTAAAAGTCGAAGTGGAAAAGTTGACCACAAAATAATATTTAAATAAAAATTAATTAAGAAAAAAAAAATGAACTGTAATTAGAATGCAAGTGAGATTTACATGATCAAAAAATTAACTGTTTTGTGCTACAACTTATTACAAATGAGATTTATATGACCACAAAATTAACTGTAGCACTCAGGAAGTGAGGAAATGGTTGTGTAAAAGAGAAAAGAAAAAAGTAAAAGGGGTTTTCTTATTTTCTTTTTCTGGTGTTTGGATAGATAGGGAAGTGAGCAATTATACTTCCACATTTCCTTACTTCTGCCCACTTCTTTGCAACCAAACACGCCCAAGACAATTCACAAATTCTGGATCAATTTCGTAAAATTTGGAATTATGTTGATTAGCAGCAAATTTTCTATTTTCTTATTTGGTTTTTTTTTTTTTTTTACCATTAGCACTTTCAAGTTTCCAATTATTCTCTTTTAGTTTTTTTTATTTATTAAAGTCTCTGTCACTATATCAAAACTCCGAAGTTAAGGTGAAGGTGAAGATATTTATATTTTAACACACCCCTGTAGGTTAGGCACTCTTTTTAAGGGGCGAAAATTTGAGTTTTTTCTCTAGTGATATTTTTGTTTATAAATCCACTTTTAAATGCGCACCCTATGAGAATTGGACTTGGGTTACTCTGATACTATATTAAGTCTCTACCACTACATTGTTGAGAAACAATATTAGAATTAGGATTATAAAATACTTATTATATTAGGATTAAGATTTCCTTATTATGCAATTGCATGCTTATATATATTCAGGCATTGCTCTCATTAATAATACACAAATTCTTGTTTTTTATTAATTTAACATGATATCATAGCCTACTCTCTAAAGTTCTTTTCTATTGATCGTTATCTACAAATTATTCACGCGCCTGTGCTGAGCCGTACTCAGTAGCACATGTCTAGTGTTGACTTTTTTGCTTTGCGTTTTGTCAAAATTCTCTCTTGTCGAAGTTTATCTATTTACTTGTCATCATGACAACGTCCTCGACTTCAACGAGTTCGGATTCATGGGCTACTCACGATCACGAATATCACAAAGTTAGCAATCATCTTTTTCGTCCAACTAGTTTCCATCTTCTTATGTCAACCAGTCTCCATCTTCTTTTGTTGAATTTGAGGATATCTTGAAACCTCTTCTCCTACTAAGTTTAAGGATCTCTCAAAACCTGTCTGTTTTCTCTCTGACTGATATTCTTTTCTATCAATGAATTTCACACTATATCAATATCTGCGTCAAACGAAAGAGATATGGGTTTTCTAGTTTGGAGTCCGCCTTGACTATTCTAAAGAGATATACAGGTGCAATGTCCACCTTACTTCCAGCGAAAGAGATACTATGGGTTTTCAGACTCCACCTTTATTATTCTAAAGAGACCTACATGTTCAACGTCCACCTTGTGACTTGCGAAAGTGCCTTAGGCCATGCTTCAGAAAGTGCCCCGTTATCGATTCGAATCCATCTCTACTTTTCCTTCTCATCATCCACAATCATCTAAACTCTCGATGTTTTATCCATCATGTGTTTGCGAGGGGTGTTCAAGATTTTATTAGTTCTTTTCACGGTCTTTGAAGAGCGTTACACATGATCGACATCGAATTTTAGATTTTTTTAACAAATATTTTCAGATATTTGTTATTTTTATTTTATTTTATTGAAACTCACAATTTTCTTTTCTCTGTGAGCTCGTGAGTGGTTCTTAATAAATAGGATTATGATTAGGATTATTGAATAGTTATTGTATTAGGAGTAGGATTGTCTTATTATGCAATTGTATGACTATATGTATTTGGTCATCGCCTTCATCAATCATACACAAATTCTCAGTATTTTGAATTGATTTAATAATTTTTATTTTTAATTAGTTTTGTTAGAGTTTGAGCCAATATAGGGGCCGTTTGTTTCGCGTAAAACTCTGTAATTCGTAAATGACTTACTACCCAGTTACAACTACGGCGTTTGTTTGGACCGTAATTCGTAAAAGACTTACGTAACTCAACTAACACTCACTTGCAACCCAGTTACCACTCACTTACAGTCCAGTTACAGTTAATTTTGTGGTCATACAAATTTGTAATATTTTTTATATTAATATTAAAAAATTTAATATTTAACTTTTTTAATATTTATTTGCAGTATTAAAACTTTTAAAATCACCAAATAGTTAATTTTATGGTCAACTTTTTCACTTACGACTTATACATTACAATAACCAAACACCGTAAAGTACAATACACTTTCTCACTTTACAATTTTATATTACCAACCAAACACCGTAAAATTTACATACATGTAACTCATTTACAATTGTAAAAGACTTTACCAATTACAACTACGAATTACGACTAGTTACGACAACCAAACAGACCCATAGAGTACTGTTTGAGACTAAGACTTTGTAAGATTGTTTTATTTAAAGTTTGAATAATTTTATTACTTTTATGTAAGAAGAGCTTATATATAGCCCAATTTGGGCAAACAATAGTCAGATTTTAATTATAGACTTTTCTGAAGTTTTCTTTGTGAAAAATGAGTATTAGGTGGCACCTAAGTAGATTTTCTCATGTAGCAATCGAAAAAGTCTAAATTTTCAGTTCAAAATATTGTTTCAATGATGTTTCAAAACAAGAAAAGAATTGAAATTTTTTGATTTATAGTTTCTAATACAAATAAATAGAATAAAATAAAGGGTTTTGAGCATCTAGGTCCTAAAAAATCTCTTATTTGAATATTAGTCTCTAATAGTATCATATTTGAGTATAAGTCACCCATAATTTATTGCTTACTTTTTATTAGTCCCTCTACTAATAATTTATCTCAAAATAAGAAATATTCTATTACTATAACACCCCGTTCCCAGAATACGTACTTAGATGTGTATTCTGATTTCTCAATCATATTTTTCGATTTAATTTCCATATTTATTCTTGTTTCATGATTAATTATGCGATTGATTGTATTGGATTCAGATTCGTGGACTCAGAGTCAACACTAGTCTGAACCAAGGACCCGATCCTATCGTATTGCTTGATTTTATCTTTCTGGTAGTCTGATTTAATCAATTTCAGTTTCAAACATAGTTTCCCAATATTTTAGATTTTTATGATTTTCTGAAATTTTTAAGAAATAAATTGCAAAATCTTCAAAATCGGTGTTGACTAGTATCGCTGGCCAATTCCTGGATTTTAATTTACAACCGAAGTTGAATTTCTAGAAATTGCTTTCACATTATTTCTTAAAATCATATTTTCTATTTAAATGCATTTTGAAAATTTTCTGAATTTTAAATTTCACCGAATTTGGTGTCGACCGGTATTACTAGTAGTTTTCAGAATTTTTATTTTGAAAATTAAATTGAATTCTAAAAATTGATTTCACCATGTCTTAATATAATATTTATTATTTTTGAAATGTTTTGGGGATCATTCTTAGTTACTCATTTTCTGGGCTTTTACGAAGTTTTTGGTGTTTTCCTCGATTCCGTAATTTTTTCCAGTTATTTCTTGTTATTTTTTATTTTTTGATTTTCTCATCTACTCATAATTTTCTTCTTCTTTTCGTTCCCTCAATTTTCTTCAAAACTTCCCAGCTACACAATAATATCCCAACTACCTTTTCTCTCTCCTCATTTATGACGAGTACTCAGCTCGTATCAAACGCGGTCCTCAGTCCCGCGTCTGAGCTCAACTGAACCAGATGCAGGTCTAGTTTTTGAGGCGCATAGATTCTCCTTCTCTCTTGCATTAATTCCTTTCTAAATCAACTCCCATTAATCCTTGCACTTTTCTCTCTCCTCTGAACGCGGGTTCCTGCGTTCTTCCCCTTAACGCGAACTTGAGCCCCGCGTCTGGGTTCTACTCAGCTTGACGCAGGCCTCTGAATACGGGTCTCATTTTATGGGACGCGGGTGTCATTAAACCATACCCTCACACACCTATACATCTATATATATTACACCAATACCCTTTCTCTCTCTTTCCCTTTTCATATTTACTTCTTCTTTTCTTCTTCAGAAACCAGCAGCCCCACAGCCAACCGTGCCCTCCTCCTTGGCCGGTGACCTTGGCTGGCAATACCTCAACTAACTACCTCAACCTCCCCTTTACCTCCTCCACTCTCTCTACTAAATCTCACCATCACCACTACCACCTTCTTCTTCTTCTTCTTCACCAAGAAAACTATATCCACCATCATCTTCTCCATCATATCCACCATTACCAACACCATCATGACAACCACAAACCCCAGTATCTTCTCTCCTCTGACGAACTCTTCGGTTCTAGCCATCGGCTTTGCACCTCCTCTTCCTTGGGCCCAGGCTGCCGGCCACCAGGGCGCCGCCGGCCAGGCTGCCGGTGACCAGGCCCGGCCATCTCCCCTCTCCTCTTCTCTTTTCTTCCCTTCCTTCTTTCCTTTTTTCTTCCTTCTTTCTTTCTTTCCAATTTTCTTCATTGTTTTCCCCCTCTCCTTCTTAAAATCACCTAGAGGGGGGTGAATAGGTGATAATGCTAATCAATGCACAATTAAAAACTTATGATGCAATAATCACTCAAAACAGGACTAGAAGCCGAATACCCCGTGAAGGACTCTGAACTCCTTCCTTGTGATTCCTCTAGATAAGAGTTTGAGGTGCGTATTGCAATCTTGTTGTATGAGTATATGATTGACAAGATGAATATGAAACAAGTGAATATAACAATCAATATGTAGAGCAAGTACAATGTAGCAATGAATATGAATAGCAAGTAAATGAAGCAATGAATAAGAAGCAATAAGTATAAGGCAAAGAATTAAAGCAAGAGGCAAGTAAACCAAACGCAAACACCGAGAATTTTTTCGAGGTTCGAGCACCCAGCTCTACGTCCCCGCCTTCACCCAGAAGGATTTCTAACCACTATAACTTCACAAAGAGTTACAATCACACCGGAGAACCCAACTCCACAATTTCGAATACAAGTATTTCTTGGTGATCAAAAGACCACAAACTCTCTTTTGTAAAAGCCTCTTTCCTTACAAGAACCCTGTAGAACAATGGTTAGAATTGAAGCTCAAATAATGTAAGTGGAAAAAGAAAAAAAGAACTTGAGAGAGTTTTGAAACTAAAACTTCAGGAATGAGAGATTCTTCAGCACAAAAACCAAGGACCAAACTCTTTTGAAAGCCTTTTGAAACTTGAGTATTTTTCAAATGCTTGTTGTATCAACCATAACCCTAATCACCCCTATTTATAGGATAGAGTTAGGGTTTGAAGTGTAAACTCACATAATGATAATTAGGAAGAATTTGACCCATAAAACAGCCTTAAAACTCATTTAGAGATAAAAGGTTTAATTAAAACGTGTTTTTAAAAAACTAGCCGTTATGGCAGAAAAACTCACTCTCGGTCAACCGGCCGGTCGACCGGGTTTCAAATAAAAAGAGCCGTTGTGGCCCACGGTCGACCGCTCGGTCGACCGCAACAAACAGAGAGTAGCATGCTTACAGTCGGCCGAAGGTCGGTCGACCGTAGTGGGGTCCGGTCGACCTCCCGGTCGACCGGAAAACGTGCACACATGCACGCACCCAACGGTTAGATTCCCAGTCGACTGGTCGGTCGACCTATCTGACCTGACATAGAGTCGGGCGACCGGTCGGTCGACCGACTCAGGTCAAAACTTGAAATTTTGAAAAAGATTTTAAATAGTTTGGGATAGTTTTAAAAATAGTTTTTGTCATAACTAGGTATAATACATAAAATGGAGTTTGTAAGTAATAAACTTTATTTAAAAATATTTTTTATAAATTTATAGGAGAAATTTTTGGAAAAACCATGTGCGCAAAAACTTGTGTAAGGAATATGAGCTTCAACCTATCCACTATCCTTTAACAGAATTATAAAACTAAAAACAAATCTAATGAAGTCTCTTGAGCCAAACTGAAGTCTTGAACCATGCAATGCTTTGCTAGAGCCTTCTCTTCTATGAACATTCCTTCTTGTGCCTTTTGCCTTATTTGCTCCATGAACCTAGAAAATCTTCCAAGAGCTAAGCAATGGCCATCATAAATGGTTCAAATCTGAAACTTCATCTTAAACAACTTATTAGTACCATATAGCTCCTAAGTGTTTTGTTATCAACAAAACTTTAAACAAATGGAGAGTGTAACCTCTTGGGCCAACAATCTCCCCCTTTTTGATGATGACAAAACAAATAGGCTATATAAACAAGATAAAAGAGAGGTGAAAAATTCCCCGTCAAATTATGCTATATTAAACAAGTAAAAGCAATTTGAATTGCAATCAAAAACCATGAGACTAAAAATCAGAACTCATATACAAGAATTCATAAAAACACACACTTTGCAAAAAACAAAACCATACTTTGCAAAAACCAAAACCATACTCATATTATACTTCTCCCCCTTTTTGTCACACATCAAAAAGGGATAAAGATACAAGAAAAACATTTTTATTCAATAACACAAACATTAAGTTCACCACATATAAAGGAAAATCTATTAAAATCAAGTGGTTTAGTGAAAATATCGGCAAGTTGCAAATCCGAAGAAACATAATCAATATCTATATCACATTTTTTAAAATGATCTCTAAGAAAGTGATATCTAATCTCAATGTGCTTGGTCTTACTATGTTGATTTGCATTCTTAGTCATATGAATAGTACTAGTATTATCACAAAATATTTTTATATGGTCATAATGTAAATCATAATCAAGGAGAGTATGTTTCATCCAAAGGACTTGTGCACAACAAGCCCCCGCCGCAACATACTCTGCCTCGGCGGTTGAGAGAGCTACGGAATTTTGTTTCTTAGAGGACCATGAAACAAGACAATTACCAAGAAATTGATATGTTCCACTAGTACTCTTTCTATCTACTCTACAACCCGCATAGTCGGCATTCGAATAACTCGTCATTAAAAAATCTCCAATTTTCGGATACCAAAGACCCATTCCAATTATGCCCTTAATATAACGAATGATGCGTTTTACCGCAATAAGATGAGACTCTTTAGGACACGATTGGAATCTAGCACAAAGACACACACTAAATATGATATCCGGCCTACTTGCCGTTAAATACAACAAACTACCAATCATACTTCTATATAACTTAATATCAACACATTTACCTTGGTCATCCTTATCAAGCTTGGTTGTAGTTGCCATGGGAGTGTTGCAAACTTTCGAACCTTCAAGTCGAAATTTCTTTATAAGCTCCTTTGCGTACTTGGCTTGACATATGAATATCCCATCTTGCATTTACTTGACTTGGAGTGCAAGAAAGAAATTTAGTTCACCCATTGAAGACATCTCAAATTCAAGTTGCATACACTTTTCAAATTCCTTGCATAAAAGCTCATTAGTAGAACCAAAAATTATATCATCAACGTAAATTTGCACTATAAGAATGTCATTATCAACATGCTTAGTAAATAATGTTGTGTCTACTTTGCCTTTAACAAAATCATTTGAAATAAGAAAACTAGAAAGCCTTTCATACCAAGCTCTTGGAGCTTGCTTCAATCCACACAAAGCTTTATCAAGTTTAAAAACAAAATTAGGATGAACATGATCAACAAAACTGGGAGGTTGCTCAACATAAACTTCTTCATTTAAACCACCATTTAAAAATACAATTTTCACATCCATTTGAAAAAGTTTAAAATTTTTAAAAGACGCAAAAGCTAGTGTTATCCGTATGGCTTCAAGCCGTGCTATGGGTGCAAAGGTCTCCTCAAAGTCAATTCCTTCAACTTGAGTGTAACCTTGGGCCACTGACCTAGCTTTATTCCTAATAACATTTCCTGACTCATCCATCTTATTCCTAAAAATTCACTTAGTACCAATTATTGGTCTATCGTGGGGTGTAGGAATAAGGTGCCAAACTTGGTTGCGCTCAAATTGATTGAGTTCTTCTTGCATGGCAAGCAACCAATATGAGTCACCCTCGGCTTCGAGGATGTTTTTGGGTTCAAAATGAGAAATGAATGCAAAGTTACCACACAAGTCATGGAGTTTGGAGCGAGTTGTTACCCCTTTAGATACATCACCTAAGATGAGTTCCTTGGGATGATTTGTAGCATATCTCCAATCTTTAGGAAGCGGTTGAGAGCTTTCCTCTTTATCTTTTTGAACTTCACCAATTGATTCTTGCTTTTCTTCTTTAATGGGTGAGTCCTTCAAAGATAGCTTCTCCATGTCCTCACCTAATGGGTCAATCTCTACAACATTCTCAACAACAACATTAGTTTCTTCAAATTTGACATGCATGGATTCTTCAATAGTAAGAGAAGATCTATTGAATACTCTATAAGCTTTTCTAGTAGTAGAATATCCAACAAATATAGCTTCATAAGCCTTAGCATCAAATTACCTAAGTTATCTTTAGTATTCAAAACAAAACACTTGCATCCAAAAATCTTGAAATATGAAACATTTAGTTTTCTTAAATGATAAATTTCAAAAAATGTCTTGAAAGTATTTTTACACAAATAAATACGATTTGATATGTAGCATGCGGTGTTTACGGCCTCGGCCCATAGATATTGAGGGAGGTCATATTCACTTATCATAGTCCTAACCATCTCTTGAAGGGTTCTATTCTTTCTTTCCACTACTCCCTTTTGTTGTGGAGTTCTAGGACATGACATTTCATGCTTGATTCCCTTTTCATCACAATAAGTCATGAAGAGTTGGTTAACAGACTCACCACCTCTATCACTTCTTATTTTTAAAATCGAAAAACCTTTTTCTTTTTCAACTCTTTTTCGAAAAATCTTAAAATGCGAAAAAGTTTAATCTTTGTGTTCCAAAAAGAAAACCCAAGTAAATTGGAAAAATCATCAACCAAAACAAATGCATATCTACTACCATTTAAACTTTTAGTTTTAGTTGGTCCAAAAAGATCCATGTGAATTAATTCTAATGGCCTAGTTGACATGATATCCTTGATTGGTTTGAAAGAAGACTTGATTTGTTTCCCAAGTTGGCACGCACCACAAATGCGGTCTTTTTCAAACTTCAAGAAGGAATACCCTTCACCAATTCCTTAGAATTAATCCTAGCAAGATGATCAAAGGATGCATGTCCTAATTTTCTATGCCAAAGCCAAGAAGTCTCATCAAAAGCATTCAAGCATTTAGTAGAACAATCCAAATTAAGCATGTCAATGATATAGACATTATTATCACGAAACCGGTGAGAATATAATCATTGGTTTTATAATCAAAAATCTTGTAAGAAGAATCATCAAAAACAACTTTAAGACCACGATCACAAAGTTGACTTATACTAAGCAAGTTATGTTTAAGTCCATCAACAAGAACAATATTTTCTATAATAGGAGATGCACCAATTTGAATGTTACCTATACCGATGATAAAGCCCTTGGAGTCATCTCCGAAGGTGACAGTGCCACCTTCAATGTACCTTGATAGGGTTGTAAAGTTGTTGATATCCTATGTCATATGTCTTGAACAACCACTATCAAGGTACCACCGCTCCTTACGTCTTGGAGCCTTGGTGTGTACCTACATAAAAAACTTTAGAGCTTGATTTTAGTACTCACATTTTCTTGGGTCCTAAAGAGTTAGTATCACAGATCCACACAAGATTATTTGTTCTATTAATTTGATCATAGTAAAACTTAGCTAAATGGCCATTTTTACCACAATAAGTACATCTATAAACTCTACCATATTTAAATGCATAATGAGTGTGTGGCTTACTAGCATGTGACTTGTGAGCATGAGTAGATTTAACATGAGAAGTGTTGTGTGAAGTGTTGACATGATGAGCATTTTTAGTATGGGTTGTTTTATCATTCTTAACATGTGGTGTGTGCTTCTTTGAAAATATATCCTCTAATTTCTTAGTATTAAAAGCACAATCTTTTAAGACATTTTCAAAATCAATAATTCTAGTTTTTAACAAAGAAAGTTCATTTTCATCAACTTTTGAAAATTTAGCTTTACAAGCAACTTTATAAGCATCAAATTCTCTTCTAGTTGAAATAAGGTTAGAAGAAATTTCATCCTTTTCTTGTGAAAAAATAGCAAGTTGATTTTTAAGAACTACAATTTCCTTTTCCAATTTTGAACATTCTACCTTTTTATCATCATACCTTTCAGAAAGTTCAATAAAAGCATGTACAAGCATTTCTCTACTTAATTCATCCTCTTCATCAAGAGGTTGAGTGGTTACCTTGGGTGTGTTTGCCATGAAACACATATTCGCCGTGTCCACCTCATCTTCGGACTCGCTTACTGAATCTCAAGTGGCTTTGTATGCTTTCTTTTCAACCGGCCTCTTTTGCTTCAAGGAGGAAGTCACCTTTTTCTTGAACTCGGGACAATCGGCCATGATGTGCCCGGATTTGCGGCAATTGTAGCATATGATTCTTCTCTCCTCCTTCCCTTCTAATTTCCTTCTAAAGTTGAGTTTGTTCTTGCGGTACAACCTCTTCACATTTCTTACTAGGAGAGATAGCTCCTCATCATCTTCTTCATCTTCTTTATTGTCGTCGATTGTGGAGGAAGACTTGAAGGCTATAGACTTCTTCTTTTGAGGTACCGCTTCTTCTCTTGCCTTCTTCTCCATCTCATGAGTCTTAAGGTTTCCAATAAGACTTATGAGATCCATTTCATCTTTATCATTCAACTCCTTTAAGGTGGTTGCCTTTATCTCCCATGATGAAGGAAAAGCTCGAATCACTTTTCGCACCTTTTGGTCATTACTTATATCCTCACCTAGAGAAGAAAGAGCATTAGTAATCTTTGTAAACTTTGTAATCATAGAATCAATAGACTCATCTTCAAGCATTTTGAAACTTTCATATTGGGACCTCAAGAGATCTATTTTGGCTCTCTTGACTTGAGATGTCCCCTCGTGAGTGACCAACAAATGTTGCCAAATCTCATAGGCGGATTGGCAGTGTATAACCCGTGTAAGATCATCCTCATTCAAGGCGGTGAGAAGGAAATTTTGGGCCTTAGAATTAGCCTCATATTCTTTGTAGGTAAAGTCAGACCAAGTGCTCTCCTCACTATCGGGTCTAACATAGGATTTTGTCAAGAATTTAGCTACTAAGCTACCTAAGGATTGTAGAAAAATAGTCATCCTAACCTTCCAAATGGGGAAATTGAGTCCATCAAATTTAGGAGGGGTTTTGATGTTGTCGGCCATGTTTACTAGTGTATGAATGAAAGAATTCAAATGGTGATTAGCAAATTTTAGGATCTCTCTAAGGATGTTAGGCCACAAACTAGAGTCCTAACTCTGATACCATTTGAAATCACCTAGAGGGGGTGAATAGGTGATAATGCTAATCAATGCACAATTAAAAACTTATGATGCAACAATCACTCAAAATAAGACTAGAAGCCGAATACCCCGTGAAGGGCTCTGAACTCCTTCCTCGTGATTCCTCTAGATAAGAGTTTGAGGTGCGTATTGCAATCTTGTTGTATGAGTATATGATTGACAAGATGAATATGAAACAAGTGAATATAGCAATCAATATGTAGAGCAAGTACAATGTAGCAATGAATATGAATAGCAAGTAAATGAAGCAATGAATAAGAAGCAATAAGTATAAGGTAAAGAATTAAAGCAAGAGGCAAGTAAACCAAACGCAAACACCGAGAATTTTTCCGAGGTTCGAGCACCCAGCTCTACGTCCCCGCCTTCACCCAGAAGGATTTCTAACCACTATAACTTCACAAAGAGTTACAATCACACCGGAGTACCCAACTCCACAATTTCGAATACAAGTATTTCTTAGTGATCAAACGACCACAAACTCTCTTTTGCAAAAGCCTCTTTCCCTTACAAGAACCCTGTAGAACAATGGTTAGAATTGAAGCTCAAATAATATAAGTGGAAAAAGAAAAAAAGAACTTGAGAGAGTTTTGAAACTAAAACTTCAGGAATGAGAAATTCTTCAGCACAAAAACCAAGGACCAAACTCTTTTGAAAGCCTTTTGAAAACTTGAGTATTTTGCAAATGCTTGTTATATCAACCATAATCCTAATCACCCCTATTTATAGGATAGAGCTAGGGTTTGAAGTGTAGACTCACATAATGATAATTAGGAAGAATTTGACCCATAAAACAGCCTTAAAACTCGTTTAGAGATAAAAGGTTTAATTAAAACGTGTTTTTAAAAAAACTAGCCGTTATGGCAGAAAAACTCACTCTCGGTCGACCGGCCGGTCGACCGGGTTTCAAATAAAAAGAGCCGTTGCGGCCCATGGTCGACCGCAACAAACAGAGAGTAGCATGCTTACAGTCGGCCGAAGGTCGGTCGACCGTAGTGGGGTCCGGTCGACCTCCCGGTCGACCAGGAAACGTGCACACATGCACGCATCCAACGGTCAGATTCCCAGTCGACCGGTCGGTCGACCGATTTGACCTGACATAGAGTCGGTCGACCGGCTCAGGTCAAAACTTGAAATTTTGAAAAAGATTTTGAATAGTTTGGGATAGTTTTAAAAATAGTTTTTGTCAGAACTAGGTATAATACATAAAATGGAGTTTGTAAGTAATAAACTTTATTAAAAATATTTTTTATAAATTTATAGGAGAAATTTTTGGAAAAACCATGTGCGCAAAAACTTGTGTAAGGAACATGAGCTTCAACCTATCCACTATCCATTAACAGAATTATAAAACTAAAAAACAAATCTAATGAAGTCTCTTGAGCCAAACTAAAGTCTTGAACCATGCAATGCTTTGCTAGAGCCTTCTCTTCTATGAACATTCCTTCTTGTGCCTTTACCTTATTTGCTCCATGAACCTAGAAAATCTTCCAAGAGCTAAGCAATGGCCATCATAAATGGTTCAAACCTGAAACTTCATCTTAAACAATTTATTAGTACCATATAGCTCCTAAGTGTTTTGTTATCATCAAAACTTTAAACAAATGGAGAGTGTAACCTCTTGGGCCAACACTTCTCTGATTTTTCTTCCCTGTGCCCCTCTCTTACTCTCTACCTTTCATTGCCTCTTTCCCTCACTCTATGTTGTGTGCTCTCCCTTTCTCACTATGTTTATTCTCTCTCTTTATCTCTCCTTGGTTCTGAATCTGATTCTCTCTCCTTCCCACTCTCGCATTGGGCACCGGACGTGGAGCTCATCCCCGCGTCTAAATGTCTATGTTTTGTTAACGTGATATTCACATTTTAGCTTATGACGCGAGGCTCGACCTTCGCGTAGCACGATCTTTGCATAACGTGACTCCCGCGTTTACGATCCCTGCGTTCTCTCTCCCTTGATTCCTCTATCTCCTCTCTCTATGTGTGTGTATTATATTTTCTATTATTCAAACGCGTTCGCGCCTTGGTTACTTGGAGTTCTGGAGATCGGGATTTCAAGATGCTTTTCCGTATTTAGGTGAGTCTCCTCGCCTCTTTTCTGGTTACCGCGCTTCAATGGGCGTTTACTATATTTTCTGGAACTTTGTATTGTGTTTCCAAACATGTATATTTGAACATTGTAATGTATCTGTATTCTGTAAAATAATGCTTGTAATAGTGTAGACAATATTCTATACGTGTGTTATTTGGTACTAACATCTTTTGTAGATACTCTTGCCTTCGGGCCCAGCCTCCTGGCTTAACTACTGTGCGGTTCTATATTAGCTTTCAGGCTAAATCCTCTGGGTTTTTTAGCTTCATCGGGAGCCTAGCTAAGCCCTGTGACTGTGTAATTAGCCTATTGGATACCTCGTCAGGCACGGCTTACTACGCTCCTGCTCTGCTCAAACCCCTGAGTTTTAATAGCTATATCGTGTGTCTGTGAGCTGAGCTTAATTATATAGCCTCGTTAGACACAGTCTAGCTATACACCTATTTGCTTAGCTTCCGGGCTTAACCTTTCTGAAATTTATTAAAGTCCTCTGGACTTTCCAGCTACGCCAGGTAGGCATGCTTAGCAATCAACGCTTTACCACTAGATTCATCTAGGCGGAACTCTGTCGGATTTTAGAATCGTCTTTTAAGCTGAGTCATTCCAGCAACTCGTCAAGCACTCTAGTGACTAAACACTGTTTGCTGCCCGCACCTCCAGCACTGCTTAACCTCCGCATGATTGTACTTGGCTTTCTTTTATTCTTTTTTTTGTTTCTTGTATTAGGTTAGCCATTAGAGAGAGAGAGAGAGAGTGAAGCTTGTATCTTAAAGATGACAATAAAATGTAGGTCACCTAGAGCGGGGCTGAATAGGTAACTAGCTAATCTAATGATGAATAATACGAAATTAAAACTATTAATGTAAACTAAAACTATTAAGTTAAACACACCAAGTATAACATAAGAGTGTAGCCGAATTCCCGGTGAAGGGCTTTAGACTATCTCCTCAGGATTCCTTTAGATTAAGAGTTGAGATGCCACTATGGCTCTCTTGGTTGAATACAAGTGTGAGCACAGAATCCCAAGCATATAACAATAGAGCACAAGATATATCAAGCAAATAAAGATATAAGCAATGTAAACATGCAAGATATGTAAACACAAGTAAGAGAGAGCAATCGCAAACACAGGAGATTTGTTTTGAGGTTCGAGCACCCTTACTCTACGTCCCTGCCTTCAACACTATGAAGGATTTTCACTAAAATCGATCCCACCGGATCACTCGATGCTGCAACACCTACAAGGAGTTCACACTAGAACTCTTGGACTTACTAGTCCCCTCTTGTTGCCGCAAGAACAACACAGACAAGCACACTAGCTTGCCAAGGCCGCACCTCCACACCGAGCTCCCACAAGAACTCGAAACAATACGAACCCGCAAGTTCACCTCCTCAAATACAAAGAAGAACTATTGGTGATCTCAACACTTTGATCACCTAAAAATATTCTCACAATAAAGATCCCTAGAGGATTGATATAGCAATGGATGGCTCAAGTATGTGTGAGAAAACAAGATAGAGTAGTGGAGGAAAAATTCAAGAAATCTCTTTTGAAAAACACTCTTGAAAACTCTCTTTATGATATGAAAAATAAGTGGATAAAATCTCTACAAGAGATGGGAAAAACTAGCTTTGAAACTCTCCAAAAATCTTATATAAAATAGCCCAAAACAGCCCCATTATATAGGCCTCAAAAATCTAGCCATTGGGGTCCAACTCAGCAGGAAATCCTGCTGTCGGTCGACCGCCCGGTCGACCGGCCAACGTTCAGATTTCTTACCGTTGTACCTCCGGTCGACCGCTCGGTCTACCAGGCCAAGCCTATCGGTCAATCACCCGGTTGACCGGCCGCACCCGAGAGCTGGGTGCTTTCAGTCGGTCGACCGCACAGTCGATCGGCTTTATAGGCTGATCCTTTGTGCACGTCTCGTGCACGGCGGTCGACCAGTCCAGTGTCCAGTCGACCGACCACTGGTCTGGTCGACTCTCCGGTCGACCGCCAGTATAGTCTGGCTGAAATATTTGGGATTAAGAACCTTGTTATTTTAACTCCAATAAAATCCCATAAATTCTCATAAATTTCACAAAAATAAGTTTATTAACATAATTTGATATACAAACATGTTTGATTAAAAATCAATACATATTACAAATATTTCGAACTATTTTTGTGATTTAGAAATTTTGGCCTTAAACAAAAATCAGTATTTTTCAAAATTAATCTCTAAATTGAAAAACGATTTCTCCAAACTTCTCCAAATACAAAAATAAGATGTTTTAAATACTTTTGAAGCTTAGTGTGTATGGATATGATCCAATACACATATAAAATGAAATATCTATGTTTTTGACAATAAGCTCTAAAATAGGTTTTGATATATACAAAACTCAAAACACATGTATACTTTGAAGCTCAAAAACTAAAATAGTATTTTCTAAAACACATATAAATTTTGTATGTGTGTATGAGCTTGAGCAATCCACAACTAATCTATCCTTTACATTTTATCTAAAAACAAATCTTAACACTTACAAACATGACACAAGTCTTCATGAAAATCTCTTCTTGAAAATCTTCTTCTTCTTCTTCTGGACTTGGTCCAAATCTTGATCCATGAGCTAGACTCCTCTTGAGTACTTGATGCGATTTTGATGCACGAGCTCTTTAATCAGCACGTGCTAGCTCCAAAAGTTGACTTCAAATCTTTTATTGAAGCTAAACACCTACTAAGATCTTGATCAAATATCTGAGACTAAATAAACACAAGATCATTAGTACTATAACTACATGAGTTAATCATCATCAAAACTAGAGAGATGGGCCTTTGGGCCAACAATCTCCCCCTTTTGATGATGACAAAACTCATGGAGTTATATATGCATGGATTAAAGTTAAGCCTCATAGAAGCTCCCCCTTAACTCATGCATAGCAATAAATATAAAGATATTCAATAAAGTGCATAAACTAAATTGAAACATACATGCATAAACAAGGAGATAAACATGCATAAACTCACCAAATTCTTCTCCTCTTTTTGCATAAACAAGAAAATAAAATAAACATGCATATATTAACTCTCAAAATTCTTCTCCCTATTTTTATCAATTCATCAACCAAGGGGCGAAAACATACAAACAATAAAGATGTATATGCGATATACATTCATGAAGAGTAGAGACATAAAGTTTGCTCCCCCTGCATACATGCATTACATGAAGAAGGGATGACAAGACCCTAACTCACATAAAGCATAATATACAATGTATAAGTGGAGATGTTAAGCTCCCCTTACACACGTGTATCACATAAAGAAGAGATGTCAAGCTCCTCAATGTGAAATACACTCAACATAAAATTTATATATAGAGAAGATGTTAAGCTCCCCTTGCATATAGGCAATATATATCAAAACATTTTGAAACCACTTTTAAAAATTTTGAACATTTAGAAGTCAACAAAATAAATTTTGATACCAATGAAATCAAATTATAGTTGACAAAAATAAAATTGGTACCACTAGTAGATAAACAATTTTTTTTTGAGATACCAAAAGAGAATAACACATAAGCTTATTAAGATACCAATTGATATTTAAATTTAAGTCAAGTTTAGCATAAACATAATTTGTGCTTTAAACATGTAAAGTTATTCTACAACAAGCACAATCAAGTGATATATATGAATGAAAATGAAAATACCAATTGAAATTGATATAGATTGAAATTTGAAGAATACATATATAAGAAAACATATATGAGTATACAAAGATGAAATAACATGAAGATCATGTGTATAACTTATAACTACCACCCTTTTCATGCACATGTTAAAATGGATTTTTAATAAGGCACACAAGGCATGGTCGCTAACTATTTGCCCTTATAGAGTAAAAGTTTTTAAATATAAGATTTAAAAATAGTTATAGATTGAAATCACTATCAAATGAAGAATAAATAACTAGTTTAAGGTAATTTTGAAAGACTAATTAAAAATCCTTCAAACATGAAAACAACTCATATATCCCATGAGGCATGCTAAAAACACAAGAGTTGAAATTCGAAATATATAAAGCTCAAAAATTCTCATGAAAACTATGTCATGAGTAAACAAATGAAGTGTGAGTGTACAAAAATCATGTGAATAGCATTTTTATAAAAATAAGCAATAAAGCTCAAAACATCAAAACACATGAAAATCTTAAAATTTTATTTTTCATTTAAAAATTAAACAAAACTTCAAGGTACATGTATATTCTATCAAAACTAAAAAATATACACACATATCCCAAACACAAACGAGTCCATAATAGAATTTGCATGAAGGCAAGTGACTCAAAGGTATACATGTATATTTATAAGTTTTAAACGAAAACGACATATATATGAAGCAAAACATGTACAAAGATAGGAAAACAAGAATAAAGGAAAAAATCATCAAAACTAGGTTATACATGTACATATCATGAGTACAAATGAGCATTGAAGCACAAATATATAATAATTAAGTGTAACTCACTACTTGTACAAGTATAGACACAAGTTTTAATAAAAAATACATCTAAGCAAGTATTCACCACATGAAGTACAAAATCAAAATATGCTAAAAAAAATATTTATATGAAAGCATATAAACTAAAATAAGAGTTTTAGAGATAGTTACCAAACCATACACACTATTCTCTAAGCCTCCAAAACATGGTGGTCCCCCCACCAAACATCCTCGATAGCGATGCATCGATTGGGTATGTCCATCTAGCTTATGCATCCTCCACCAAGGCACCATATCTCTCACGTCATTGAAAGTACACCTAGAGGGGGTGAATAGGTGTACGGCTAATCTAAGACAAATAATATGGAATTAAAAACTTAATGCAACACACTTAGTATAATCAAAGAGTGTAGCCGAATTCCCGGTGAAGGGCTCTGGACTAACTCATCTTGATTCCTCTGAATAAGGGGTGAGGTGCTATATGAAGCTCTCTTGATTGAACACAAGTATGGCACATACAAACAAACACAAGCATATAAGATATGAATGATAAGATGCAATGCACAATGTAAGAGAGCGTTAGAGAAAATAGATCAAACGAAACACCGAGATATGTTTCGAGGTTCGAGCACACAGTTCTACGTCCCCGCCTTTACACAGAAGGATTTTCACTAACTCGTCCACACAAGACTTCCCACACAAGGAACCTCCACTGAGGATTTTGGGTAAATACAATTGGGAGTACACAACTCCACTCTCTAACAAATACAACCTCTTACTAGAGGTAAGGCACAAAACAAATCACCTCTACACTTAGAGGGATAGGCACTTAGCCAAACAACAAATCAACCTCTCACTAGAGGGATTAGGCTCAAAGCCAACACCAACAACAATCACCTCACACTTGAGGGATTCTAACACAATCTTCACCTCTCACTAGAGGGAGCCAAATCCACTTCCATAATCACCTCACACTTGAGGGATAACAATACTATCACCTCTCACTAACGGGATATCACAAAGATGGAATGTTTACAACTTGGTAGTTTATCTCAACCACAAACCAAATCTTTCTCACAAAACAATGATCCTATAGATAGGATAGTTAGATAAGCTCAAGTGTGAGAAATAAAAATGTTTGAAAATGAAAACAATAAAGAAAAACACTTGAGAACATCACAAGACAGATGTTGAATTAAAGATCAAAAACTAATTCCCAAATACTCTCTTTTTCTTTGAATTTTTCAACATTTTAAAACAAATAAAGATTGATCTTTTAACCCCAAAAACTCTTTTGAAAACTTGCTGTTAAGCACTTGTAAAGGTGAAAAAAAATTACTCTCTAAAAACTTGTTTAAAAACCAACTCAAATGGGGGTATTTATAGCCCAATTAGAAATCTGCCCGTTGGCAGCTGGAAAGGGCCAGATTGCCCTTCCGGTCGACCGGCCGGTCGACCGACCGGTCGACCGACCAACAGTCAAAAATTTGACCGTTGAGACCTCCGGTCGACCGCCCGGTCGACCGGCCCTGGATCCAGAGAGCAACGGCTCTCTAACTGGTTGACCGCACGGTCGACCGAAGCTGGATACAGAGAGCAGACTCTCTGTCAGGTCGACCGCCCGGTCGACCGGAGGCTTTTCCAGAGAGCAGAGCTCTCTGGCGGTCGACCGACCCGGTCGACTGGCCTCCCCAGCTTGGCTGCGTGCACGCTTGTGCACGTCGGTCGACCGCACTGGTCGACCGACTGCTGCTACGGTCGACTGGTCCGGTCGACCGACAGTCAGCCAGTCTGACATTTTTGGGACTTAAAAACTTAGGTTTTTATTATCAATTAAATCTCATAAAAACACATAAATTTCACAAAAATCTGTTCATGTTATATTTTGAAATACAAACATGTTTGAGTAAAAATCAAAACATGTTACAAACATTTTGACCATTTTGTGACATGAAAAATTTGCTTAAAACCAAAAATTGTATTTTCTAAAACTTAGATTTTTGAAATGAAAATCAGATTTTTCTAAAACACATGTAAATACAAAAACATGATATTTAAACAACTTTGAAGCATATTGTATATGGATAGAATCCAATATACATGTAAAGAATTATATCTATGTTTTTGACATGAAATCCAATATCGGTTTAACCTAAAACTGAAAACCAACAAACTTAAAACATGAAACTTAAAATAAGTGTGTGTTGTGAACTTGAGCATATCACACTATCTAATCTTTAACACAAGATCTAAACAAAATCTTAACTAAACAAACTGATGTCTTCTTGTCTCTAAGCCGACTCGATCCAAACGCGATTCCCGAGCTTGACTCCAACCGAGTGCTAGATATGAACTTGACGCTCGAGCTCTTGAATCACCATGTGAAGGCTCAAAAATACCTTTGTTGAAGCTAATCACCTACTAATATCTTGATCAAATATCTGAAATTAAATATCACAAGATTATTAGTAAACTATAACTACATGAGTTAATCATCATCAAAACTAGAGTGGAAGGCCTCTAGGCCAACAATCTCCCCCTTTTTGATGATGACAAAACTCATGGAGTTATATATGCATGGATTAAAGTTAATCTTCAAGGAAGCTCCCCCTTAACTCATGCATAGCAATAAACAATAAAGATGTGCAATGAATGCTATAAACATAAACATGCTTTTGATACCAAATTTTAAAATAAACATGTTCCAAAAAAAATGCTCTGATAAAAAAAAACTTCAATAAAAGCTCTTGATACCAACAAAACAAAGCAACAAAATATGCTCTTGTACCAATATCCAAACTTTTGATACCAATATCAACAAGGCATAAAACAATAAGGCATAAAACATGCATATATACTAAAATACTTCTCCCCCTTTTGTCAATCATCAACAAAGGAATTTTAAAAAAAAATTGTTCTCCCCTTTTTTGTCAGAAAAAATCAACAAAGGGGTACAACCATAAAACAATAAGATATATATGTTATATACATTCATGAAGAGGAAAGACGTGAAGTTAACTCCCCTTGCATACATGCATTTATATGAAAAGAGATGACTAAACCCTAACCACATAAAGCATAATATGTAATGTATAAAAGGAGATGTGAAGCTCCCTCTATACATGTGTACTACATACCAAAGAAAGGTCAATAACTTCAATATGACATACACTCAACATGAATCTATATATAGAGAAGATGTTAGGCTTCCCTTACATATAAGCAATACAAATCAAAACATTATGATACCCAATTGAAAAATATATCAATTTAGCATGAAGGTATACATAGAAACATCATGATATCAATTTATGATACCAATCGAAAATAAACAATTGAAAGTAAACAAAACATATTAAATAAGCCAACAAAAATTTTGATATCAATTAAAAGATATAAATATATATAGGCAATCTTGATACCAAATAAAAAATTAGTATCAATTGAAAATATTTTATACTTTGATACCAATTTGAAAATCATAAAGCAATCTTTTTGGTTAAACACTAAACACATTTTGTAATAGAGATATCAAATAGAGAATAATAGCAATTTAACATTTTTGATATCAATATTGAAAATGAAACATATATCAATTGAAAATAATTTTCATTAGGAGCGTATGATACCAAAAAAAAATCAAAATCATTTTTCAACATAAAGTGTGGGAGTAAAAATACCAATTGTAAATAAAACCAATTGAAAGATAAAACATGAATTTTCTCCCTCTTTATGAAATACCAAATGAAAATGATGCATAAGCTTGTATAGGATACCAATTTAAAATAATTGTCATTAAAGATAAAATCAAGCTTAGCATAACATGATTTGTGCTTTAAGATATAAAGATATAATAAGCACAATCAAAACAAATATATATATGTGAAAAAATGTAAATACCAATAGAAATTGATATTATTTGAAGTTGAAGCATACATATATATAAACAAATATGAGTATACAATATAAATATCAATTGTAATACCAATTGAAAACACAATACGGAACAAGTGTATAACTCATACTTTCTACCACCCATTTCATGCACATGTTTAAATAGATTTTCAATAATGAGCATACATGGCATGATCACCCACCAACCGCCCTTGGAAGGATAGGGGTTTTCAAAAATAAGTTTGAAAATGATTATAACACGTTTGAAAACTCTACCATAATGAGGAATACGAACTAGTTATATGATAAAATTGTAAACTAGTACGAAATCCTTCAAGAAAGGAATAAAATAAGAATATATTTCATGAAAAAACATGTAAGTCACACGAATATCAACACTCAAAATCTATAAAGCATATATCATGCTCATGAAAATAAAATCATGAGAAAACATCAAATAATGTGAGTGTATAAGTTTTGTATGAAAGACATGTCATGAAAATAGGCAATAAGCTTAATATGAAATTCCTTTAAAAACAAAAACATGAAAATCATTGAAATTTAATTTTCAACAAAATAATACAACTTCAAGGCATATGTATGATTTGTACAAACTAGAGTATACATACATATCTAAACATAAACGAGCCCACAAAAGTATATGCATGAAGGTAATTAGCTCAAGGATGTATATGTATAACTATTAGTTTGGACAAAATGGACATATACATGAAGTTTAAACATAAACATGAAAACATGCATAAAAATAAAGAATACAAGTTGAAATGCATGAATCATCAAAACTAGGCTATACTAGTACATCTAATGGGTACAAATGAGCGTTCAAGCACAATAATCTATTTGTGGCTCACTAGTTGTACAAGTATATGCTTAAGTTTTAATGAAAACTAACATCTAAATATGTAGTCAAAACATGAAACATAAAACAAACCCATAAACATACATATGATCATTATGTAAATTTTCATGCATTAGATTTATGATATACACAATAGCTAAACAAATGTGAGAACACAAAATATGGGTCCATATAAACATGGGTGATCTCAAATACTAATCATGTATGTCACTAATCTAAAAATTATGGCATTTAACATAATAAACATAAAAACATGACATGATAAAAATTAATCATATGAAAGCATGTAATCATACATGACGAGTAAGAGATCGTTACCAAAATCATGAGGGTACATCTTTATGTCTCCAAACCAAGGTGGTCCTCCCACCAAACTTCCTTGAAAGTGATGCATCCAAATTGTCATCTTTAAGCTCGGAACGCATCCACCTCAAGGCACCATCACTCTCACGTCAAGTGAGAGCCCACACCTACATCAAATAAAATAGGAGTGGTCTTTGGTACCTGTTGGACGCGAAAAACTGTAAAAGCGGACTGGAGCAACTTTTCCTTGAATCAGATGAAAAATTACAACAGGCTAATCTTCGGTTACAAGGGAGGGAGAATATTGAATCTTGAATTCCCTTTTGTTTAGTGCTGGGTTCTTCGTATGGCGGTGGAGAGTGAATCTTGTTCTCCGTTGACCAGATGACCGTCAGTACCGTCGAGGGATCTTCTCCTTGGTAGGTAGAAGGAGTAACTCAGCCCCGTCCACCAAAACTCTAAAAGAGAAGGTAGGCGAAGAGCAACTTGTACGCAGCAAGCTGGCTTGAAGAGTCGAGCTCTCTCTCTCTGTTGATGATCTCTCCTTTTTCTTTTCGAAAATCCGCCCCCTCTTCAATAGTGACGGGACTATTTATAGGGTTTTTAGGGGGTGATCGTGCCCCCTAAAAGTGCTCCACGATGAGGGCCAACTTCCCCGCTACATGGGCGGTGGATGGCGCCATAATCGGGGTGGTTACAACCAAGGTGCGGGCATCTTGATGCTGAGACGCGGGCGTTGAGCCAACGCGCCTTGATGCTGAGACGCGGGCGTTGAGCCAACGCGCCTTGATGCTGAGACGCGGGCGTTGAGCCAACGCGCCTTGATGCGGAGACGCGGGTTTGGACTTTCGCGTCTTGATTGTCACATTTAGCCTTGCGCCTGGATCTTGGATCTCTGCGTTTTGGTGGCTTGTCTTGGTGATTTTTAGACAGCCTACAGAACCCCCTCCAAAGTTTTCGATATTCCGCAGTTAACTGGGACGGATTTCGAAATACTTTGGACTCTAGCTGAGTTCGCCTTCATGACTAGACTGTTGATGCTCCGGGTTTAATCTTATCTGGAGTTGGTCTTCGTGAGTGTACTGTTGAACTCTTTGAAGCCCCCAGAGTTGATCATGTTGAGTGTCTAGATGTACAGTCTAAACCTCCCCGATTGCTTTTAGTCTGTCACTGGCGCGTTTTAAGCCAGGAGTGGTTGGTCGTCTGCTTGCGTCAGTGTACTGTTGAACTGATTTTGCAGAAGCAGGAGGCCGAACGCAGGTTCTTTTTCAAAAAGCGGAGATGGTACTGCTATAAAGACGCGATTTCTGTAAAGTGCGTCCTTTGGCAATGGAGACGCGACTGATCTTCATAAGGCAGACGCGATGTTCAGCTGAAGACGCGAACTTCGGAGAGACGCATCTTTTGAATATAGACGCGATTGTCTGGGCGCATTTATGGCGATGCTGACGGGGCATATCCATCGAAGAGACATGGCCGTCGGGTGCGAGTCCGTGCCACGTCATGATTGCTCTGCCAGTTGGCCTGGGGAACCGATGGGATTTCGCCTTTTGGCGCGCGGATTTCCTGGCGCATTAAATGATCCGTGCCATGTGTCGAGCGACGATTCACTGCCGAGTCGTGGCGCATGATCTTCTCTGTGCGTTAAAGTGATTTTGTTCCACGCGTCGAACGGAGATTCGCCGCAGAATTCATCGGGCCATACGCCGCGTATCTTCGCGAATCCTTGTGCCTATAAAAGGCCACAGTTGGGAAGATTTCTCTTCTTCTTCGAACGCACTCGCTGATAAGATTAAGAAAGAGAACTTCCTCTTCAGTTCATCTGTTTGAACCTCGGATCGAATTGGCCATGGCTCCCAAGACCAAGCCGATTGCTTCTTCTTCAAAGGCGACCGTCGCCGAGGCCCGGAGGGGCAGCTCCTCATCTGCGCAGGATGTTGTTCTCCAAGGTCTCCAAGGTAAATGCCTTTTAGGCGGAAGTTTCGCCATTTAAAGGAAGTTCAAAGAACCTTTAAGAACCCTTAACACACGAATTTAAATCGTGTTTGATTCCCAGACGCAGTCTTTGGGTTGATAACCATGACGCGGGTTTGGACCCTCGCGCCATTGGGTCCTGCGCTTCAGATTCTTCACTTAGAATATTTTCTAATTGTGAAGGGTTCAGACGCGGACTTAGTTTACAGAACGCGGATTTGATCCTTGCGTTCTGTTTCATCAGCTGTTGATTTTGATGAATCTGGCACCCGAGTCCAAGCATTTTGACATCTGGGGATGTGAAAGGAGGGAGTTACCCTCCTTAACTTCTGGCGATTATGGTGATGGAAGGGTTAAGGTGGATAACTCCCTTCTTTTCGCACCCCAGAAGTGACATCAAGGAGAATGTTGTGGAGACGCCGATCCTGCAGGTCTGGACGCGGATTTGATAATTCCTGCGTCCAGTGCCTCTTCTGCGTGGATGCGCAGGTCTGGACGCGGATTTGATAATTCCTGCGTCCAGTGTCTCTTCTGCGTGGATGCGCAGGTCTGGACGCGGATTTGATAATTCCTGCGTCCAGTGTCTCTTCTGCGTTCGGATTATGAACACTTAGCATTTTTTTTCTTGCTTTTGATAGAGTATCTAACTAAGTGTCCTTTTCTTTTTGCAGCGCCACGCCCTGCTACTTCACTCGCCAAGAAGCGCCACTTTGGACATGTAGGGGGTGCTGACCGGGACTTGACCTTTGTGTTACAAAGGACTGTTCCTGTGACAGCTGACAAGTCGCAGGCTCGTGGGGAGAGGCTCTCGAATGTTGACATGAGGACTCTTCGGGTGCTTATGACTGATGCAGCATTTGCAACGGATGCTGGCATCAAACTGGAGAAGCCTGCCTTCTTCTTCGGAGATCGTATCGACGATGGCGGCCATAGCGTATATGACGGGACTTACAAATGGCTCCGTCAAATAAGGGGTGGAAGATTCTTTCTTCCGAACATGGAGAGGATGTTCCCACTGTCCTACTTCCAGCACATGTCCGTCCCTCGGAAGATGGAATGGGACCTCTCTCGATATGTCCCTGAGATTACTCTCGGTGATTTGGGCTCCCACAAAGTGTACCGTCATGATAGCCATGACAGGTCAGTTATCGGCCTTTTCCCTGGGTCGCGCAAGTCTGATGTTCCGGCTGGGGAGATACCACAACTTGGCACTACCTTCCTCAACGCATTCATGGAGGCGGAGGGTGATTATCCCGTTGGGTTCCGTGCACCGGGGTGGGTCCGTTCCACGGAGAACTATTGGGGGGCAGGATGGTCGGCTTTGTCCTCACCGAGCTCGGGGATCTGCTAAAGCGTGTGGGACTGTACCCAGCGGTCAGAGCCGTGCAGTGGGGGATCTAGGAAAGTTTGTTACCGTCAGAGGTGTGATATTAACTTAACGGGTTGAAAGTGGTCTTGTCAGAAGTGTAATGTTAACTTGACAAGGATGTGAGTCAGAGGTGTGATATTAACTTAACTCAGAAGTGTCACTATCATAGGTGTAATGTTTAACTTGACAATGAGGGAATGCTAGAGGTGTAATGTTGAACTTAGCATTGGTCATCTCGGCTTGGATAAGGAAGTCCGAGGGAAAGTCATGGCTATAGGTGTATTGTTGAACTTAGCAATGACTTGGATACTAGAGGTGTGGTGTTAACTTAGCATCATCCATTTCAGCTTCGATATGGAAGTCTGAAGAAGAGTGACTGTCAGAGGTGTAATATTAAACCTGGCAGAAACTTGATTACTGTTTAGAGGTGTGGTGTTGAACTTTAACAGCAATTTGTCAGAGGTGTGATGTTAACTTGACAAAGATTGACTCATGATAAGAGCAATTTTGAGGACCTGTCATTCTATTGGTGAGAATTGACAAGTGAAAATTTGAAGTGCCAGAGGTGTAGTGTTAACTTGGCAAATTTGAAAATTTGATACTCCGTGTAGAGTTGACAAGCAAAATTTGTACTCGACAAGGAATATTAAAAAGTTTCCATTACCAGAGGTGTAGTGTTAACTTAGTAATGGTTGTATTTTGTAGACCTACCATTCTGTGGATGAGAATTGGTAGGGGATTTTGGAGGAAAGAGTGGAGCCAAGTCCACTTAGGATTTTTAGCAAACCCTCAGCTATCAACGGATTTGAGGTGCCTTTACCAACTACCGTTTGAGTTGGGCTAGCCATGTTATTCCCCTCAGCATGATGAGTTGTCGAAGACTTATGTTGGGCTTAAAAGCCAATATTTTCCTCTATCCTTAGCCGTCGGAGGCGTCGGATCAAATGGGAACATGTCCCTTAGGATTTTTAGCAAATCCTCAGCTGTCAACGGGTTTGATATGCCTTTACCAACTACCGTTTGAGTTGGGCTGGCCATGCTATTCCCCTCAGCATGATGAGTTGTCGAAGACTTATGTTGGGCTTAAAAGCCAACATTTTCCTCTATCCTTAGCCGTCGGAGGCGTCGGATGTTTTGATCAGAGGTGTACTTTTAACTTGATCGGCGGAAGGATACCATCTAGGGATAGTACTTCTTCAGGAACCTGCCGTTAATAGGCATCATGAGTGTATCGCCATTCGAGGTTATGAGGCGATATGATCCATTTGAGTAGACTGACTCTACTACAAATGGTCCTTCCCATTTGGGTTGGAATTTTCCTTTTGTCTTGTGCGTCATTACCATGGGTCTTCTGACGGCTAAGACTAGGTCGCCTTTCTTGAAAGTTCGCACTTTAACTTTCTTGTTGAAGGCTCTGGTGATTCGAGCCTGGTAGAGCTCGATTTGCTGTTGGGCTTGCAGACGCTTGTCGTCTAAGGCCTCCAGTTCCTGGAGTCGCTGTCGATGCTTCTCCTCTGTCGTCATCTCCGCTGTCAAGGCGACGCGTAGAGATGGAATTTGGATCTCCAGGGGAAGCACGGCTTCACATCCGTATACCAAGGAAAACGGCGTGGCCTTAGTCGGGGTTCGCACAGTTGTGCGATAAGTCCATAAGCATTCACCCAACTTGTCGTCCCAGTCTCGTTGACTTTTCGAGACGAACTTTTTGAGAAGCTTGCCAATAGTCTTGTTGAAAGCTTCTGCGAGGACATTGGCGGCAGGATAGTATGCCGTTGAGGACACACTCTGGATTCTGAACTTAGCGCAGAATCTCTGGAAAGCCTGGCTGATGAACTGGGGTCCATTGTCATGGACAATTCGCCGAGGTACGCCGAAACGGTAAATAACGTGATGTTTCACGAACTTGATCACGTTCGACGACTTGACCTCCTTCAAAGGAATGGCTTCGGCCCATTTAGAGAAGTAATCGGTTATTGCCAGAATGAACCGATGTCCTTTTAATGATGGCGGGCTGATAGGTCCGACCACGTCCATGCCCCACATTTCAAATGGCCAGGTAGAGGCCGTAGAGTGGAGATAGTCTGGCGCTTGATGGATAAAGTCACCATGCACTTGGCAGGCGTGACATTTCTTGGTATAAGTGACGGCCTCGGCAATTATCTTAGGCCAGTAGTAACCCAATCTTTGGAGTCGATGTGCCAGTTTTGGGCCAGGTTGATGGGCTCCACACATACCGTCGTGGGCCTCTTTCAATACTTCTTGCGCTTCGTTTGGTGAGAGGCACCGGAGTAAGATCCCGTCATGCGATCGACGATACAATGTTCGCGTAATCGCATTATAATAGAATTTGGGGGCTTTCCTTCGAATGGCAGCCGCCTCTCTAGCGTCCTCAGGCAGGATGTCGTACAAGACGTAGTCGATATAGGGGAATCGCCAGTCTCTAGGCTCTGGACCGGTTGATGCTTCAAGTGTTTCTTCGCGGTGACGACCTCCGTTGACTCCTGATAATCCTCGAGAGCATTTCTCGGGCAATATAGGTCGTGGCTGTAGACGAATATCTTCTCCATTGCTCCAGCTGGAAGAGTTAGGGAGGCAGCCAGGGATGCGAGTGCATCGGCGTGCGCATTTTGCCTGCGTGGTACATGGTCGATGTAGAAGCTTGTAAATCCCTCGGCCATGCGGATAGTTGCATTGTAATAGGGTACCAAGTCTTCATGTCTGACTTCGTACTCCCCGCGAACTTGGCTGACGATGAGTTTAGAATCACCGTATGCCTCGAGATTTTTAACGCCAATCTCATCGGCGAATTGCATCCCAATCAAAAGAGCGTTGTATTCCGCCACATTATTGGAACAAGGCTCGGTCAGTGAGACAGCTCGGGGAATCACATAATTTTGTGGGGAGACGAGTATTACTCCTACCCCTGCTACTATGTGTCCCTTCGGGCTTGTTCTTGATGCACCGTCGAAGAAAAGTTGCCATACTTGACTTTCGAACGATGTCTGAGTCTGGTAGACTTCGGCAACTTCATCTGGGAGATCCTCGTAGAGTTTGACTGCCCTCGGATCTGGGTGTTCAGCTAAGAAGTCCGCCACCGCTTGTCCCTTAATAGCCTTTTGTGGCAGAAAATGCATCTCATATTGTGATAGCAATATGGCCCATTTTACCAGTCGGCCATTTAGCGATGAAGGTTTAGTCATAAGTAACCTCAGAGGGTTGACTTTTGATATGACATTTATAGTTTGGCCTACCAGATAGTGTCGCATTTTCTGGATAGCGAACACCAGCGCCAAACATTCCTTCTCGATCGGGTTATACCGATGTTCGGCTCCGATCATTGTTCTACTTAGATAGTAGATTGCTTGCTCACGTCCCTGATCGTCATTTTGAGCTAGTAGAGCTCCCAAAGAATGATCCATTGCTCGGACGTACACCAGAAACGGCTTTCCGGATACTGGAGCTGCAAGGACTGGTGGTTGGGTGAGGTATTGCTTGATTTCCTCGAATGCTTGTTGACAAGCGTCGTCCCAAATGAACGAGACACCCTTCTTCATCAGCTTAGCGAAGGGTTGGCATCTTCCGGAAAGGTTTGAGATGAACCTGCGGATATACGCCAATCGTCCTTGTAATCCCCTGAGCTCCTTGAGGCTTCTCGGGAGTTGCATCTCCTGGATAGCGCGGATCTTTTCCGGGTCCAAATGGATTCCGGTGGAGGTTACAATAAATCCTAAGAATTTGCCACTGGCCACCCCCAGGAAGGACTTTGTGGGATTCATCTTCAATTGATGAGCTAGCATGATGTCAAAGACCAACTTCAAGTCCGCTATGTGATCACCTTTAGTGCGGCTTTTTACCGCGATGTCATCAACATAACATTCCATCGTTTTGCGTATTTGCTGATGGAAAATGGCATTCATGGCCCTTTGATATGTTGCCCCTGCATTCTTCAGTCCGAAGGGCATGACGGTGTAGCAATACACTCCTAGGGGTGTCCTGAAGGAGGTGTGCTTTTCGTCATCAGGATACATTTTGATTTGATTGTATCCTGAGAATCCGTCCATGAAGGACATTCGTTCGAATCCACAAGTATTGTCAATCATGACATCTGTGATCGGTAATGAGAATTCGTCCTTGGGGCAGGCCTCGTTTAGATCACGGAAGTCGATGCAGATCCGGATTTTCCCGTTCTTCTTGGAAACGGGGACGATGTTGGCTACCCAGTCGGGATGCTGTTCTTCCCTGATGAAGCCAGAATCAATAAGTTTTCTGACTTCTGATTGAATTGCCTCCATTATTTCTGGACGAAACTGTCGCTGTTGTTGTTTGACAGGTTTTACGTCCGGATTGATGTTGAGGCGGTGCATGGCCACTTGAGGATCAAGTCCTGGCATGTCCTCATAATTCCAGGCGAAGACGTCTATATAATCTTGTACAAGAGATATTAGATCCTTCTTCTCCGATGGTGACAGGCCGTCACTTATGAAGATGGGCTTGGGGTTGGCCTCATCTCCTAGGTTGATCTGAACAACCTTGTCTTCTGTGGGTGGCTCACGCTGTTCAAAGCGGGTATCCCAAAGAGCATTTAAATGTTTGATCCATGGATCTGTATCAGATTGGATCGTTTTTTCATTTCCATCTTCCAGGTGGCTTGTCGAAACCATGTTCACTGAAAGTTCCTTGAAGATGTTGCCGACACTGACATCTGACTCCCAAGATGATGTGTCTGAAGAGTAATCGTTGTTCGACGATTCTTGAGAACCGGAGGCTGATGGGATTGGAGTTGATACATAGCCCAACCCCCTGCGCGTCCGATGATAATAATCGGGTGCCTTCCCTTTCGGCACAAAGGGTCGAAGTAGCGTTCTCCTTCCTTTGCCAAAGTTCAACCCGGGTCTGTTGGTTAGATCATACCCCATGCACTTCATCATTTTGAGCGCTTTGGTTCATAATGACTGAGCTGAGGGGATTCCTCCTCACTTTCTGAGTCTTCGCGGGGCGTCGGTTCAGACAAGATTCGCCCAAAAAGGATTGGTTTTTGGCCTTTTCGTCTTGTCGGAACCATGAATATAGATTCCTGCGCATTACCATTATCCTGGTATGTCCCGAAAGATGATTTTACTGGTACATGCAATGATGTCAAAGCATCTATTGCCGACCAGATGTCATCGTCTACGTCGGTACTAGTATCCGACGGTATTGAATCGGATGCATACGCAGAAAAATACTCAAAGTCTAAATTCTCATTAATATACCAACCGCCTGCATCGTCGGTGGTATTATCAACATCGAGCTTATTAGTGCTCTTTACAAGTGGTTCTAACTTCCACAGGCACTCCTCTTGCTCGGGCTCAGAGTCAGCCTCATTACCAGAGTTTGGCACTTCCAGTTGCGGGGTTTCATCCACCGGATCTTGATATAGGAGGGAGTCCGTGAAATAATTTTCGACCCCCTTAAACGGATACCTTTCGGCAATCAACGTTTGCACCTTCCCACTCGCGTCAATATATTTCATGACTTGGTGAAGAGTGGAGGGAACGATGGAGTTGCGGTGAATCCATGGTCGTCCCAGCAGCAGATTGTAGGAAGTGTCGGCATCGATGACGTAGCATGTCACCTCCGACTTGAGGCTCCCAATCTGGCACTTGAGCTTGATCTTCCCCATCGGACGGGTACCGTTGGCATTGAACCCGTAGATGGTTGTCTGTGTAGGGCTCAGACGGTGGGTAGGGATGCCGAGGTGTTGCATGACTCGGCGAGGCATGATGCTCAATGCGGACCCTGGATCTACCTGAATGCGGTTCACCTCAGATGATCCGATATAACCTATGAAGTACAGGGGTCGATCATGCTTCCCTTTGACCTGCATATCATCTGCCGTGAAGGTAATGCAGGGAGCATTCTGGGAGGTGTGGAGATAATTCTCTACATCTTCCTTTTTTGGCACCTGGGTCATAAAGACCTCAGCGTTTGCCAGCGCTTCTTGTAGAGCCTCCCTGGTCGACTTTGATAGTCTTAGAAGCTCATACAGGGTGATCCGCGCCGGGATGTTGGCCAATTGAGCCAAGACATCAAAGCAGTAAGGCGTTGTGGATCCTTCCGCTATACCCTTTTGAAGGGCTCGAGAGAATCGAGTCTCTTTTTGTTTCTCCACCGGTGGCTTCGTGGAGGGCCTAGTTGGCTCTGCAGCCGGTTGTGGAGGGGCTACCGCCGTCTCGCCGTACTGTTTCAGGTATGCCTGTCCTGAACGGGTTCCCGTTGTTGGCTGGTTGAGGTTTGGTGGGAGATTTGGTCTCCGTCGCCAAATTATCCTTCCGCTTCGTCTGGAGGGAGGTGTCTGGTGCTCGCCTGGTCGACCTTTTCGGCCTAGGCTTGCCTTCTTCTGCCCTGACGCGGGCAACAATCTCTTCAGCCTGTTCACCTTGTTGGACTAATTGTTTCCAGGTGCGGCTTTCAGCAACTTCTATTTGAGCAAGGAGTGAGGTTTGGAGGTTGTGGCGGCACGTTTCCACCAGGGTGGCCTGGGTCATACCGCTTGGACACCGGAGTGCCACGTTCCGAAATCTTTCCACGAAAGATTTGACGGACTCTCCCTTTCACTGTCTCGTAGCTAACAGGGTGGGCATTGTGACCTCGGAGTCATCTTCGAAGAAGCGTGTTAAGAACAGCTTCTCCAAGTCGCCCCAGTTCTTGATAGAACCTTCCGGGAGTTTCATGAACCACTCAAAGGCCAACCCTTTCAGGGTGCCGATGAATAGTCACGCCAGGATGGCGTCATTATCTACTACATTCCCGGTTTGGGATTTGAAGTAGTAGATGTGCTGATTAGGGGATCCCTTCCCATCGAAGGCTTGGAGGGTTGGAGCCTTGAACTTAGGAGGGTACGGGACTAGATCCCACTCAGCTGGATAGGGCCGTACCACTCCAACTTCTTGGAGGTCTTTGCGACTGGCAAGGGCATTGAGGCGTTCCTCCAATTGACTCATCCTTTTAGCATGAGTTTTCCCTGGGTCTTGGTCGCCTTTTACTTGCGACGAGGGTTTGGACGAACTGGAGGTAGATTGCTGCCTCTCTTCAGAAGGTTCGGAAGATGAGCTTCCTCCCTTTCTCCCTTTGCCCTTTGACCTCCTAGGAGGAGATTTCCTCCTGTCTTCCAGCAGTTGTGCAATCGCCTGCTTGAGGGAGTCAATCGACGCCTGCTGAGAAATAATCATGTCCATTTGTGCTTTCTGGACCTGCTCTATACGTCTTACCGTCTCCTCAAGAGTGCCTGTCATGTAGGCAGAGGTCTCCTTCTCGACGGAAGAGTTCGAAGCTCCTGATTCCACTACGGCGGAGTGAGAATCATTCACTCTAACGCCGTGGGCTAAGGCATTATAGTCAATTGGGGGAATGGCCCCCGTCCGGGTGCGAGTGTGTCGATACACCCCTTCCGGTTCAGAGTCAGACTCTGAGTCATCTGAGCCGACTGCAATTTGTTTTCCCTTATTCCTGCTTGTCATATTTGCAGTGAGCTCGGGGTACTCAACGTTAGAGAAAGTTCTCCTTCTGTGGGAGCGTCTTCTTTTAGCTGACGGAGGAATCAGGGTCAGCTGTCTGACCAAAGACTGCTGGTGTACGCCTGATTCGCAACGGCACTCTGAGAGCATGGAGATGAGCCGTTGGCAGCAGCATGATGAAGTGACCTGATTGGCACTTCTTTTCTTCGTCAAGTAATCCCTCAAATCCATAGGAGGGGGATTGAAAGGATTAGCCTCGCAACGTCGAAGACGGGAGGCATCCATGCACTGTGCAGTCTGGACGCAGACTTCAGAGACGCGGTTTCTGCGTCTCGGCTGTGGAACGCGCGTCCGACGTCTCTATTGAGATGAGACGCGGGTCTCGCGTTGCTGTTTGGTGTGTCCGGGTAGAGGCGCGCGAGAGAGAGTGGGCTGCAGGGCACCTCGTCTCTGGGCGCGTGCTTCTTGCGTTTGACGAGAAGCTTCATTCTGGCGTTTGGTAAGTTGGTCCTCAGAGGACTCAACTTGAGGAGTTGCGCGCTTGGGCCGCCAAACGCGGATTTCACGTACTGGACGTGACGCGGGTAAGGCGCGAGACTGTACGTCGCGTCCAGCTTCAGTTGGATAACCAACGGTTCCAACTTGCAGTTGACGCGCACGTCTCCTCTGTCGACGCTCAGCATTTCGGTTGCGTCGAGGAGGTGGAGAGAAACCAACAACATCCTGATGTTGAACATCAGGGAGTTTAACCACGCGGGTCTCCTGAGAGACGTTGACACGGGTTTTCTGTGCGCCGGAGTTGGTCGCAACAGCAACTGTGCTTGAGATCGCGCGGGCCTTCTGAGAGGCGTTGACGCGTGAACTTTGCTGGGCACAGTGGGTAACAGCAGCGGCGCCCAAGAGAGCTTCAGGTCGGGCTTCGGGGCCATTACCCGCCGAGACCCTGCGACAGACGCGGGTCTTTGGGCTCTTGGAGCCAGAAGAGAGAAACTCTTCATACTTCGCCTGGTCGAACTCGACGACGAGTGATTCGACCATCTTCCCCTTACGGAGGAGATCATCCTGCGCCACGGCTTGTTCGTCAGTGACAAACGTAGTCCCCAGCGGGGTCGCCATCTCTTGTTGGACGCGGAAAACTGTAAAAGCGGACTGGAGCAACTTTTCCTTGAATCAGATGAAAAATTACAACAGGCTAATCTTCCGGTTACAAGGGAGGGAGAATATTGAATCTTGAATTCCCCCTTTGTTTGGTGCTGGGTTCTTCGTGTGGCGGTGGAGAGTGAATCTTGTTCTCCGTTGACCAGATGACCGTCAGTACCGTCGAGGGATCTTCTCCTTGGTAGGTAGAAGAAGTAACTCAGCCCCGTCCACCAAAACTCTAAAAGAGAAGGTAGGCGAAGAGCAACTTGTACGCAGCAAGCTGGCTTGAAGAGTCGAGCTCTCTCTCTCTCTGTTGATGATCTCTCCTTTTTCTTTTCGAAAATCCGCCCCCTCTTCAATAGTGACGGGACTATTTATAGGGTTTTTAGGGGGTGATCGTGCCCCCTAAAAGTGCTCCACGATGAGGGCCAACTTCCCCGCTACATGGTCGGTGGATGGCGCCATAATCGGGGTGGTTACAACCAAGGTGCGGGCACCTTGTTGCTGAGACGCGGGCGTTGAGCCAACGCGCCTTGATGCTGAGACGCGGGCGTTGAGCCAACGCGCCTTGATGCGGAGACGCGGGTTTGGACTTTCGCGTCTTGATTGTCACATTTAGCCTTGCGCCTGGATCTTGGATCTCTGCGTTTTGGTGGCTTGTCTTGGTGATTTTTAGACAGCCTACAGTACCCACACTCTTTTGGGTCCATGGGGTTAGCACCTTTCCTAACCCAAACAAACTTATTTGCTAAATTAGAGTCATTATCCTATCATAACAAAATTTAGTAAAGTGGCCCTTACGTCCACAATGTGTACATGTGTACACATGAGCATACATAGTGTGATGAATGTGAACGTGAGAGCATGTGTATGCCATGGTTTGTGTGCATGCATAGGAGGAACTTGCTTCTTTCGAAACATAGATTCTAAACGTGTGTGGTTCAAAGCACATTGGCTCAAAGTGGAGCCCAAACAATTAATACTCTTCTTAAGCACAGATATATCATTTTTAATACAAGAAGATAAAGTGGAGCATGCAATAGGTGAGTTAGATGATGAAGGTACACTAGCATGGCAAACATGAGTATCTAAATCATTTTCAAAGAAACATTTTTCTTAGAAACCATATCCAATTCATTTGAATTAGAAATAATTTTGTTTTTCAAAGATTCATTCTCTTTTATAAAAAAAATCAAGTTTTGAAGTTAAAGTCTCATTTTTCTTCAAAACATTTTCACAATCATTTTTATTTTTCAAAATCTTGTTTACATTTAGGGCAAGATCAAGTTGGGATATAAGTGAATCACGTTCACTTGAAATCTCATCCCTCTCTTACAAAATCAAATCAAGTTTAGAAGACAAGTTTTCATTTTCTTTGTTAAGTCCAAAACTTTTCTTTTTCAAAAGATTATATTTTTCTAACAATTTTTTACAAACAATGAAAAGTTCTTCATTTAAAGCATCGGCATCAATATGATCATCGCCGGAAGAACTAGCACAATCATCTAGTTGAGATTCCGAATATACCTCAAGGGAGTAATTCCCTTGGACCATGAAGCAACGTTGTTCGGATTCTTCTCCACTAGATTCTTTCTCCATTTGGATTGGTAATAGAAGCTTTGGAGAGGTCAAAGTGTTCCACACTGCAAAAGCGGAATCACAATGAGAAATCATCATAAGATATTTTTTGTTAAGCGTGCTTCCAAGTGCCGTTAGGGCTTATGCATTGGCCTCTATATGCTTGCTATTATCAAGATAGGATTTCTTGGTAGCGGCAAGGAAAACATGCAAACCTATGGTCTTGAGATACATACTCATTTTAATCTTCCATACGTGATGTTAGAAACATCAAACATAGGAGGGGTCAAGCAATCCATGAGTGTGTGTAAACAAGTAAGTATGCAAATGCAAATGATAGATTAGCAAAACTAAGATCACACTCCTAAGTGGTTAAACCTAATATCAGGAGCGTAGGTTCTGATACCAATTGAAAGTACACCTAGAGGGGGTGAATAGGTATACGGCTAATCTAAGACAAATAATGCGGAATTAAAAACTTAATGCAACACACTTAGTGTAACCAAAGAGTGTAGCCGAATTCCCGGTGAAAGGCTCTGGACTAACTCCTCTTGATTCCTCTGAATAAAAGTTGTGGTGCGATATGAAACTCTCTTGGTTGAACACAAGTATGGAATACACAAACAAACACAAGCATATAAGATATGAATGATAAGATGCAATGCACTGTTGGCCCAGAGGCCTTCCACTCTAGTTTTGATGATGATTAACTCATGTAGTTATGTGTACTAATAATCTTGTGATTTTAGTTTCAGATCATTAATCAAGTTATTAGTAGGTGATTAGCTTCAACAAGATGATTTGGAAGCTTTCACATGTTGATTCAAGAGCCTGAGCGTCAAAGATCATATATAGCAATTGCTCGGTGGATCAAGGAGTTTTGGATCGAGTCGGCTTGGAGACGACGCTCTACAAGAAGACATCGGTACCATAGTTTAGTTTTGTGTTTTAGATCCATTTGTAAAGCTTAGTATAGTTGATATGCTCAAGTGCACAACACACACAAGTTTTATGTTTTGGATTTTGTTTTCATGAATAGATTAATCAAAACAAGTTTACTTGGTTTTTATGTATATTAGATGTGTTCAATATACATACATGCTTCATATCTTAAACAAACTTATTTTGATATGTCTATTCATGAGTTTTAGGAAAAATCAGATTTCCTATTGAAAAATACAAGTTTGATAAAATACAAGTTTTAGTTTTTGGTAAAAATGTTAAAACACAAAAATAGTTTCATATGCTTGATATTTGAGCTAAACTTTTTATCACATGTTTATGTATCAATGCAAAATGATAAAACTATTTTTAGAGATTTTTACAAGAGATAAAAGAATTTTTAGAAATAATTTTAACCCTAGTTTCTGATACAGGACTGTGGCTGACAGGCCAGGTCGGCCGACCGCACGGGTCGACCGCACCAAAGGCCGGTCGACCCTTGAGGTCGACCGACGTGCACAGGCTTGTGCACGTTTGGCAGTCACAGGGACGGTCGGCCGGGCGGCCGACCGGACTACAGAGCTTTGCTCTCTGTATCTGGGCGGTCGGCCGAGCGGCCGACCGGATCAGAGAGTCTGCTCTCTGTATCTGGACGGTTGGCCGTGCGGTCGACCGGGTTGCCCCAACGGTCACTTTTCTGACCGTTGGCGGTCGGCCGGCCGGCCGACCGCTAGGCCTGTCAGGCTGACAGATCAGCCTAACGGCTAGTTTTATTTTGGGGTTATAAATACCCCATCTCTTCATGGTTTTAGCTAAGAATTTTTGAGCAAATTTTTCCCTACTCTCTGGTTTTAAAAACAAGTTTTCAAAAGAGTTTAAAGAGCAAAAAGATTCATCTTATTTGTTTTAAGTGTTTTGTTATTTTCAAAGAAAATAGGTTTTTGGGAAATTGGTTTATTATTCTTCATTTCAATATCTATTTGGTATTTTCTCAAGAGTTTTTCTTTGATCAAAACACTTGTTTTCCACACTTGAGCTTATCATCTATCCTATTCTATTAGGATCATTGTTTTGTGGAAAAAGGAAAGAGGTTTGTGGTTGAGACATACCACTTATTGTAAACCCTTGATTTCTTGAGTTGCTCCCTCTTTGGTAGAGGTTGAGGTTGTTATATTGGGTTGGTGTTTGCTCCCTCTTTGGTAGAGGTGGAGATTGTGGTTTGCTCCCTCTAGTGAGAGGTGGAGTTTGGTTTGTAACCCTCTTCGGTAGAGATGTTGTGGTTGTTTGGCTACGGGCCTACCCCTCGGTTGTGAGGCGGTGTTTGAGAGAGGAGTTTGGTACTCCTTGTGTTGTAACAAATCCTCCTCGGTGGAGGTTCCCTCGGTGGGAGATAGTGGATTGGAAATTCTTCACGGTGGTGAAGGCGGGGATGTAGAGCTAGGGGCTCGAACCTCGAAACATATCTTGTTATTAGCGTTTGATCCATTGTCTCTCTAACCCTCTCTCTCTCTCTCTAACCCTCTTTCTCTTTATTTTGTGCATTGCATTATTCATATTGCCATATCATTCATATTGCTTGTGTTGTCTTGCATCGTTCATATTTCTATATCTCTTAAATGCTTGGATTGCTTGTGTGTGCCACACTTGTACTTAACCACAAGAGCTTCATATAGCACCTCAACCCATATCTAGGGGAATCAAGAGGAGTTAGTCCAGAGCCCTTCACGGGGAATTCGGCTACACTTGTGTGTTGTATTAAGTGTGATTGCAAAATTGTTTTAAGTTTCCACATTTAGCGCATTTAGTTTCTAGATTAGCATTATCACCTATTCACCCCCCTCTAGGTGATTTACATGCACAATGTAAGAGAGAGAGTTAGAGAAAGTGGATCAAACGCATACACCGAGATATGTTTCAAGGTTCGAGCACATAGCTCTATGTCCCCGCCTTCACATAGAAGGATTTCCACTGACTCGTCCACACAGGACTTCCCACAAGGGAACCTCCACTGAGGATTTTGGGTAAATACAATTGGGAGTATACAACTCCTCTCTCTCTAACAAATACAACCTCTCATTAGAGGCAAGGCACAAAACAAATCACCTCTACACTTAGAGGGATAGGCACTTAGCCAAACAACAAATCAACCTCTCACTGGTGGGATTAGGCTCAAAGCGAACACCAACAACAATCACCTCACACTTGAGGGATTCCAATACAATTTCCACCTCTCACTAGAGGGAGCCAAATACCACTTTCACATTCACCTCACACTTGAGGGATAACAATACTATCACCTCTCACTAGAGGGATATCACAAAGATGGAAGGTTTACAACTTGGTGGTCTATCTCAACCACAAACCAAATCTTTCTCACAAAATAATGATCCTATAGATAGGATAGTTAGATAAGCTCAAGTGTGAGAAATAAAAGTGTTTGGAAATGAAAACAACAAAGAAAAACACTTTGAAAAATCACAAGATGTTGAATTAAAGATCAAAAACCAATTCCCAAATACTCTCTTTTTCTTTGAATTTTTCAACACTTTAAAACAAATAAAGATTGATCTTTTAACCCTAAAAACTCTTTTGAAAACTTGCTGTTAAACACTTGAAAAGGTGGGAAAAATTACTCTCTAAAAACTTGTTTAAAAGCCAACTCAAATGGGGGTATTTATAGCCCCATTAGAAATCTGCCCGTTGGCAGTTCGAAAGGGCCAGATTGCCCTTCCGGTCGACCGGCCAACGGTCAAAAATTTGACCGTTGAGCCTCCGGTCGACCAACCGGTCGACCGGGCCTAGATCCAGAGAGCAACGGCTCTCTGGCCGGTCAACCGCACAGTCGACCGAAGCTGGATACAGAGAGCAGACTCTCTGTCTGGTCGACCGCCCGGTCGACCGGAGGCTTTTTCAGAGAGCAGAGCTCACTGACAGTCGACCGACCCGGTCGACCGGCCTCCCCAGCTTAGCTGCGTGCACGCTTGTGCATGTCGGTCGACCGCACCGGTCGACCGGTCCGGTCGACCGGTCTTGTCAGCCAGTCTGACATTTTTGGGACCTAAAAAACTTAGGTTTTTATTATCAATTAAATCCCATAAAAACGCATAAATTGCACAAAAATCAGTTCATGTTATATCTTTAAAATACAAATATGTTTGAGTAAAAATCAAAACATGCTACAAACATTTTGAACTATTTTTGTGACAGAGAAAATTTGCTTAAAACCAAAAACTGTATTTTTCAAAACTTGAATTTTTGAAATGGAAATCCGATTTTTTTCAAAACACATGTAAATACAAAAATATGATATTTAAACAACTTTGAAGCATATTGTATATGGATAGAATTCAATATATATGTAAAGAATTATATCTATGTTTTTAACATGAAATCCAATATCGGTTAAACCTAAAACTGAAAACCAACAAACTGAAAACATGAAACTTAAAACAAGTGTGTGTGTTGTGAACTTGAGCATATCACACTATCTAATTTTTAACACAAGACCTAAACAAAATCTTAACTAAACAAACCGATGTCTTCTTGTCTCCAAGCCGACTCGATTCAAACGCGATTCCCCGAGCTTGACTCCAACTGAGTGTTAGATATGAACTTGACGTTCGAGCTATTGAATCACCATGTGAAGGCTCCAAAACACCTTTGTTGAAGCTAATCACCTACTAATATCTTGATCAAATATCTGAAACTAAATATCACAAGATTATTAGTAAACTATAACTACATGAGTTAATCATCATCAAAACTAGAGTGGAAGGCCTCTGGGCCAACAGTCATGTGAGAGCCCACACCTACATCAAACACAGGAGGTGGAAATTTTGGTACCCATTTCTTTTTGGGTCCACGGGGGTTAGCGTTATAAGGAACCCAAACATTTTTATTATTTGCAAAATTTAAAGAATTTAATCTATCAAAGCAAAATCTGGTAAGATGGCCTTTGCGCCACAATGTGTACATGTGTATACTCTAACATGTATATAAGTGGTGTAAATGTGAGCATAGTGTGCATATGTATGCCGTGAATAATATGCATGAACATGTGGAGCTTGTTTCTTTTGAAAAAGGTTTTCAATTTAGAATGGTTAAATGCACAATTGCTCAAAGTTGCACTCAAATAATTAATTCTATTTTTCAAGACTTGAATCTCATTTTTATCAATAGTAGCATGAAGAGCATGTCAAAATGAGAATCAACAATCCTTTTCTTTTTAAAAATATTTTCTTTTTCTTGTGAAACAATTTTCCTTTTCAAAGAGTTATTTTCTTCCAAAACAATTTCTTTTTTTTTCCCCACCAAAGTGATTTACGTTTCAAAGAATTATTTCCTTCACAAATATCATTTAATTTTGAAATATTCTTCTTTTTTAAAAATTTATTTCTTTTGAAATGTTTTCAAATTTATTTTGAAAAGAATCCTTTTCTTTTGAAATAGAATCATATTTATTCTTCAATCTTTTATGGTCATTTTAAGCAAATCATATTTTTCAAGAAGTTGTTGATAAAATAATGCAAGCTCATCATATGACATGTCAACATCCTCATCAAGCTCAGATTCAGAATTTACCTCACGGGGGTTATCCCCTTGGACCATGTAGCATATGTTGGAAGCCCACTTCCATCATCCGAGTCACTCCCCGCATAGCATTACTTTTGTTCGTCAAAGGAGACTATAGTATTCCATACTACAAAAGCCGAATTAAAGTTAGCAACCCTACATAAATAATCATCATTTAGGGTACTCTTTAATGCATGGATGGTTTTTGCATTAACCTCTATATGTTTGCCATTTAAATAATATGAATCTTTAATGGTGGCAAGATAAACATGAATACCTAGGGCTTTGAGGTACATGGACATCTTAATTTTCCAAGTTTGGATGTTAAGAATATCAAACATGGGAGGTGTCATGAAATCCATGTGTGTGTAAACAAATATTGTGATTAGTTAAAATGAGGATCTTTAATTCAAGGTTATTAGACCCAAATCAAGAGTACCAAGATCTGATACCAATTGTAGGTCACCTAGAGGGGGGTGAATAGGTGATTAGCTAATCTAATGATGAATAATACGAAATTAAAACTATTAATGCAAACTAAAACTATTAAGCTAAACACACCAAGTATAATATAAGAGTATGCCGAATTCCCAGTGAATGGCTCTGGATTATCTCCTCAAGATTCCTCTAGATTAAGAGTTGAGATACCACTATGGCTCTCTTGGTTGAATACAAGTGTTAGTACATAATCCCAAGCATATAACAATAGAGCACAAGATATATCAAGCAAATAAAGATATAAGCAATGTAAGCATGCAAGATTTGTAAACACAAGTGAGAAGAGAGCAATCGCAAACACGGGAGATTTATTTCGAGGTTCGAGCACCCTTACTCTACGTCCCCGCCTTTAACACTATGAAGGGTTTCCACCAAAATTGATCCCACCGGATCAGTCAGTGTCGCAACACCTACAAAGAGTTCACACTAGAACTCTTGAACTCACTAGTCCCTCTCTTGTTCCTGCAAGAACAACACACGCATACACACTAGCTTGCCGAGGCCGCACCTCTGCACCAAGCTCCCACAAGAAATCGAAACAACACGAACCCGCAAGTTCGCCTCCTCAAATACAAAGAAGAACTCTTTGTGATCTCAACACTTTGATCACCTAAAAACACTCTCACAACAAAGATCCCTAGAGGATTGATATAGAAATGGATGGCTCAAGTATGTGTGAGAAAACAAGATAGAGTAGCGGAGGAAAAATTCAAGAAATCTCTTTTGGAAAACACTCTTGAAAACTCTCCTTTTGATATGGAAGTATTTGCTCTAAAACAAGTGGAGAAAACCTCTACAAGAGATGGGAAAAACTAACTTTGAAACTCTCCAAAAATCTTATATAAAACAGCCCAAAACAACCCCATTATATAGGCCTCCAAAATCTAGCCGTTGGGGTCCAACTCAGCAGGAAATCCTGCTATGGGTCGACCGTTGGGTCTACGGCCAACGGTCGGATTTCTGATCGTTGTGCCTTCGGTCGTCCGCCCGGTCGACCGGGCCAAGCCTATCGGTCGACCACCCGGTCGACCGGCCGCACCTGAGAGCTGGGTGCTTTCAGTCGGTCGACCGCGCGGTCGACCGCTTTGTAGGCTGGTCCTTTGTGCACGTCTCGTGCACATCGGTCGACCGCCAGTATACTCTGGCTGAAATATTTGGGATTAAAAATCTTGTTATTTTAACTCCAATAAAATCCATAAACTCTCATAAATTCCACAAAAATAAGTTCATTAACATAATTTGCTATACAAACTTGTTTGATTAAAAATCAATACATATTACAAACATTTTGAAATATTTTTGTGATATAGAAATTTTGACCTTAAACAAAAATCAGTATTTTTAAAATCAATTTCCAAATTGAAAAATGATTTTTCTAAAACTTCTCCAAATAAAAAAATAAGATATTTTAAACACTTTTGAAGCTTAGTGTGTATGGATATGATCCAATACACATATAAGATAAAATATCTATGTTTTTGATAATAAGCTCTAAAATAGGTTTTGATAAATACAAAACTCAAAACACATGTATACTTTGAAGCTCAAAAACTAAAATGATATTTTCTACAACACATATATATTTTTTGTGCGTGTATATGAGCTTGAGCAATCCACAACTAATCTATGCTTTACATTTTATCTAAAAATAAATCTTAACAGTTACAAAAATGACACAAGTCTTCATGAAAATCTCTTCTTGAAAATCTTCTTCTTCTTCTTGACTTGGTCCAAACCTTGATCCATGAGCTAGACTCCTCTTGAGTACTTGATGCGATCTTGATGCGCGAGCTCTTGAATCAACACGTGCTAGCTCCAAAACTTGACTTCAAATCTTTTGTTTAAGCTAAACACCTACTAAGATCTTGATCAAATATCTGAGACTAAATAAACACAAGATCATTAGTACATAACTACATGAGTTAATCATCATCAAAACTAGAGTGATGAGCCTTTGGGCCAACATAATATACAAGTGAAGTTTTTCTTTTACCACATTATTTTTTTGTGTTTTTACCTTACTTTTACTTGCACTAGTTTAGTATGTTTTCTCTCCTTTCATCTTCTCCCTTGTTTTCATTTACCATGACTAACTAACTTCTTTATAGCATGGCTAACTAACTACTAACCGACTAGCCTTTAGTAACTTGCTTGAACAACCCATATGAATCAATAAGTGTCAAACAAGTCTTTTGCAAACAAGAGCTATGATATCTTATGATGATGGTTTTTAATTCTTACTTACTAACAAGTAGACTCACTTTCTTATTTCATGCTTGATTCCTAAGTTTTTGATGATCTATAGAAGTTGTTAACTCTACTTATTTTTTGTAAGAGAGTTCCGTTAGTGGAACTCTCATGCATCCTTACCGATACCAATAGTGCACTTATTTCTTCCTCCATACTCATCTTCAAATGGATCTTGATGGAGGAATGTTCGAGTTTTGCAGTGTGAAGCAAGGTGATGGGAGGAACTTTCATTCAATCTACCACGTGAAAAGTTCTTATACACAAAATTTGTGATTGCCTATGATCCATTGTGAGGCTACGTCTTCAAGAAGGTAGAGATTAGTGGGAGCAATTAGTAGAAAGTTAGCCATGCATCTTTTCCATTCCTAAAAATATAAAATATTTTTCCAACACCAAAATGTTTCAAACCATCTCTACAATCTTTCTTGTTTTTCTTTCAAATCATTTTTTAAACAAAGAAACATCTTTTCTACGAACAAAGAAGACGCACATCAAGCTTATATCGCCCCTTCCTTGTGGATATGACCCGTATAGCCACTTTGCTATCACGGTAGAATCGCTAAAGCTGTAACATCGACCATCACTCTTTTACTTCATCTTGTGCATGCTATTTAGCGATCACTCATATATGGATGTATGTGCATTGAGTCGTACGCTATGACACATACCTAGATATATGAGTCGGATGAGTAATAATAAAAGATGCCAATTAATAATTCGTTGTGTGTTTTGCAATTCGGGTTGTATGGACTTAGCTTACGATGACGTGAGATATACAGTATATAGATGAGGGTTTTCTTATTTGGATTATTTCTTCGACGTACTTATCTCATGAAGCCGTAAACTGGGTTTGTACCACTGGTTTTACCATATTTGCTTTCATTGGATTTTACTTCAGATTTTTGGTTTTATGATTATTATTATTATATTATATATGTTTACATCCTTCCTTACCACTTATGTACTATTCCACCAGTCTTCTGCTCTTATCACAGTATACTATGCATGTTCCCTACTTGATATCACTTATAATCTCTTTGCCTACTCCTGTATGCAGGTGCTCATGACACGATTTTCAATGCATGTTTTTAATTCAGATTTATCTATACATGTGTGCTTATCCCTACACGCCACTTGGCATTCGTCACACCACTTGTTGGGGAGTTTCTAACTCTCCTGGATCCTCATTTCTAGATCTTAGAGTCTGGAGCTTGTGGATTCTCCGGATTGATGATCAGAGATGCGCAGCGGAAGTGTGGATCATCGGTCATCTATTTGGGGCCCCATTCTTCCAGGCCTCCTTACTCCACTTTCGAGTTTTCCCTTTGTGCCTCATAAGCACCTTTTGTACAGTTCATTAATGTATATCTCTTTGTATTCTCATATTTGCGCCATATCGGTGATGTAATATTCTTATAACATTATGTCACATCTTAGTGATAACTTTGTAATTGTACTCATATGTTGGAATGTATAATACACCACGTGCTTCCGTACTCTAATTTCTGCATGTACTGATACTTAGCGTACATAAGTGAGGGTATTTTTCACCTACGTATGTACGTCGCACTAACGTCTCTGTACCCGCAGGATTGGGGCGTTACAATTACTTTCTAATTAAGTTAACACTTTTACCTTATTACATCTTCTTCTCCTGCTCGTATCAATTCATGTTAACCAATAACCTTCTTGCCTTCTACTTTTCCTGTTTTATTCGATTCTCTTGCTCATATTTCTCTTCCGGCAAAGAATTTTTTCTTCTAAAATTTTGTTCAATGTCGTATAGTTGATTCTTTCTCTCTCATGCAACTCCAAAGTTCGAGATAAATTTGTCAATAACATTCATAATTGGATTTATATCATGATTACTTACAGGATTTAGACGAAATAAATAGTAAAGGACTACTATCAGTTGAACTTTATATCGTTGGGTGCTAATATTCAAATATGATATTATTGAAAACTAATATTTAAATAAGAAAATTTTTAAAAACTTATATTTTAAAAACCCTAAAATAAAATATATTCATACATCCAGAACCTGCAAGTGTCTCTTTTTCTTCTTTCGTTTATATGGCTTTTCCTTAAAAACAATGTGAATTAGTAGACATTACATCAACAAGGCTATTTAGCGTCCTTTAAAACACCTTTTGCAATGTCTGGTAAATTTTGACTTGACAGAGGGACATAGATGCAAAGTACTTCAAAAATACAAGGACATATACGAAAATATTCAAATCACAGAGTGAAATATGTAAAAGTTAAGAACTTAAGGATAAATATGTTAAAATCCCTTTTTTAATCTCTCTTCTCATTTCTTTCATGATGAGATGCTGAATTTTTCTTTATATTTCAAGAAATCTATACATTCGTAAAACGTTTTGACTTTCCAAATTTGTTTGGGCAATTTTTTTGGGAAAAAATACATTTTTTAAATATAATTTCAAAAACCAACCTCTCCAAAAATATTTTCAAAACCTGCCCTTTGACATACCATGTAGGCGCCATGCCGGCGAGGGTCATTCCGTCTCGCTAGCGCGGCGGCATACGCTAGCGGGATGTCGGTTGTTTAGGTCTAGGGTTGGCAAATGCGGACGAACTATTTATTTCGTTTAGGTTTTTTTTTTTTTTTTCCTCTCTTCGTCCGGGATATCCAACCCCACGAAGTATATATTTATTTTATTTTTTTGCTTTTTTCTATCGTCCGGGGCTTGCAACCTCAGACCAAAAAACCAATCACCCAACAGCAAAGGCCACCACGCTGGCTGTGCGAAATGAGCTGCCGCCCACGTGAAGCCTACATGGTATGCCGTTGGCTTTTGGAATTTTTTTGGGGGGGAGATTCGTTTTTAACATTATTTTTTAAAATTGTATTTTCTTCAGAAATTACCCAATTTTTTAGTTATTGATTCTTGTTATTGAATAGTTGTGATTATCAGCTCATGAGCAGAGAACTTTTTGAGCCAAATAAAGTAATGTTTTAAATATGGCAAGAGAGTAAATTTTAAAAATATATGGCCTTATTAGTCAACTGGAATTTTTTTTAGAACTGAAACTTTTTATGCTAGAATATTTTATAAAATTGAATTTTTTTAGTAGAATTTTGGTGAACAATTAAAATAATTGAAACATTTCTTAAAACATCTGTAACTAAAACTTGAAATGTTTCCTAGAGCTATTGACGATATGACATCTTTCTTATTTAATTTTTAAATACTTTAAATTATATATTAATTAAGTATTAATGAAAATGCTATTAAATAGGCATATGAACAAACCAAACACCAGCTAGTTGATCTTGTTTGAGTTTAGCTCGTTTATTAATCACAAGTGAGTCACAAGCGAGCTAATTCAATAATGAGCTGAGCACGACTGTTCGCGAACAACTGACTTATTTGGATAATTCTTAAAATTAAGCTTTTGATATTGGTACCGCGAGCTTCTAACCTCTTCTTTCTTTAAGGAAGAAAAGATGTTTATAATTCAAATTATCCTTTGAAAAACTTTTTTATATTTCATTATATGTATGTAAGTAACTCATATAATAACAAGTTATGCAAAAATATTTAGTTAAATAATTTTAAATACCAAATACTGAGATTATTTGAATCTAACACGATAGAGCAGCCTTAACTAACTTTAGTTTATTTGACCTAATTTTATTTATTAAAAAAATTTTAATTCATCAAAAATCAATTAATAATTCCATAGTTAACATGAAAAATAGATTACATTAAAAAGTATTTAATATACAATATCATAAAAATTAGTAATACGATTTAACTATTAATTAGCAAGATTTAAATACTAATTGTTAATCTTTAACATTAATAAAAAATCATTAATCGTCTAATTTTAATCTTAATACATTTGGAAGATAATTACTAATTTAGTCATTAATATAATAAGTTACCAATAATTAATAATTATTGAATGAGGTAGGGAAGAGAGAGAAAAGAGGGAAAAAATTCTAGTTTCAACTGATGGTTCGTGAAACAGCTATAACAATTTTAGAGGGTGGTGCATTCACTTTTCTATATAGCCTGTTTGGTTAAGGGTGGAAGTGCGGAAGTGAAGAAGTGAGGAAGTGGTAATAGTTCCCTTTGAAACTTGGGAATTGGTTAGTAAGTTTTCTTGTGTTTGGATGTTGTTGGGAAGTGTGGTTTGGAAAATGTTATGTCTTTTCCGGTGTTTGGATGGTAATGTGGAAGTGAAAGTGGAAAAGTTGACTACAAAGTTGACCGCAAAATAATATTAAATTAAAAATTAATTAAGAAAAATAAAAATTAGACTGTAATTAGAATGCAAGTGAGATTTACATGAGCAAAAAATTAACTGTTTTGTGCTACAACTTATTACAAATGAGATTTACATGACCACAAAATTAACTGTAGCATTCTGGAAGTGAGGAAAACGTTGTGAAAAGGAGAAAAGAGAGAAGGAAAAGAATTTTTTCCATTTTCCTTTTCCGGTGTTTGGATGAACAGCGGAAATGAGAAAAGAGAGTTCCCACTTCCTCACTTCCACCCAATTCCTTGAATCCAAACAGCCCATAGCGGAATGAACATTTTGTTCTAGTTTTAGTTCTATTTCTAAACATGACCAACACTGGAGAAAAAAAAAATTCAGTTCCACTATTAGTTAAAAGTTCTGATTAGCCAACAGTTAAAAAAAATTCAGTTTCAATTCTAGTGAAAAGTTTTAATTAGCTAACACCTAAAAATTTATTCCACAAAATGTTCCAGTAAAATAAAAAAGTTCTAATTGCCTCGCCCCAAAAAAAAAAAAAAATCAAAAAAATCAAAAAAAAAAAAAACTTTGGGAGAATTCCTTGGATCAAAATTGAGAAATTTTCTCATATGGCAGATGGGGCGAAATCTCAGGCACATGTTAAGGGTTTCGGGATTTTAGATGAGTCATTTGACTAATCATCGCTCATCCTAAATCAAATCCCTCCCTTGATTTCGTGCCGGAATTTGCCGAAAATATGTAAACATCCCCCTCTGCCCCATTCCGCCGCATTTGCCGGAGTGGGAGAAGCGCCATTCCCATCTTACCCCGTCGCGTTCAAAATCATGCTCTCAATTGAGAGCGAAATTCAAGATAGCGGTATAATTTTAACACGAGCTCTCTCTCTCTCTCTCTCTCTCTGTTTTTCTATACAGGTCAGCTTGAAAGTAATTAATTGCCTTGCTTCTTTTTGTTTCTTTTCTTGACAATAATACCAGCATGATTTCAGTCCCCAAGAAGTAATCAATCTCTCTCTCTCTCTCTCTGTTATTTGACCCCAGAGACCCTAATTAGTGAGTTTTAGCCCCACGCTGATCTCGCTAATTAAGGTCCATCGACAGCCCCATCCCATCTAATCATTCTTTTTTTTTTTTGGGCTCTAATCGATGTTCACGTCCCATCTAATTGCCTCCTCACCCTCTCTCTAACCTGACATTTCTTTTTCTTTTTTGTCTTCTCATTTTTAATTTTTTTTTATAAAAAAAATTCGCCGCCCTTGAGTGAACACACAGTAAAGTAATGAGCGCGGGAGTGACGCTGCAGCCACGACAGCAGCGGAGGCTCCCTTCCGTTTTCTGTGGGGCCCACCTCTGGTTATTAATACGGTGAATCTCACAAGCATCAAAGGAAGGACTGGAAATAAATAGCGAAATAAGCGGGAATATCGATCGGGGAGAGAGATCTAGGCACCGAACAAAGTCTCGATCTCATTTCCTTTCCTCTCCTCTCGAAATCAATTCAAGAAGAAGAAGAAGAAGATGAAGGGGGTGAGCAATGCGAAGCTGATCCTGCTGCAGCCCTCTCTCCACAAGCAGCAAGGCTCAGGCGGCGGGATTCAGTCCACCCTCGCCTCATTGGGATCCAACCACCGCCTCTGCCTCATCGCCATCATCTCCTTCTTCACCTTCGCCTCCCTCTTCACTCTCCTCACCACCACCCCTCGAGACCCAAAACCCCTCCCCCTCAACCACCACCTCTCCTCCTCCTCCTCCTCCTCCTCGGCGGTAACCTCACCGCTCCCTTCCCACATCTACGACGCCCTCCTCCACTACTCCACCTCCTCCGCCGCCACCGGCCGCATGGCCGACCCCGACCTCCGCGCCATCGCCTCCGTCATCCGCCGCCGCTCCCCCTGCAACCTCCTCGTCTTCGGCCTCGGCTTCGAGACCCTCCTCTGGCGCTCCCTCAACCACGGCGGCCGCACCGTCTTCCTCGACGAGAGCGAGTACTACATCAAGCACTTCGAGGACCACCACCCGGGCCTCGAGGCCTACGACGTCTCCTACGTCACCAAGGTCAGCGAGCTCCGCGACCTCCTCGCCGCCGCCAGGGAGCAGATCAGCGGCGACTGCCGCCCCGTTCAGAACTTGCTCTTCTCCGATTGCCGCCTCGGGATCAACGACCTGCCGAATCAGCTGTACGATGTGGCGTGGGACGTGATCCTTGTCGACGGGCCGAGGGGGTACTCGCCGGCGTCGCCCGGGAGGATGTCGGCGATCTTCACGGCGGCGGTGATGGCCAGGTCGGCGGGGAAGGGGAAGACAGATGTTTTGGTCCACGATTTTGATCGGGAGGTCGAGAGAGTCTGCAGCGAGGAGTTTCTTTGTGGTGAGAATTTGGTTGGCACCGCCGGCCAGCTGGCCCATTTTGTGATCCATGGAGGTGGTTCTGCTCGCCGACATGATTTCTGCGTGAATCGAACTGTGCCGTTGCCGCCGGCAGCAAAGGTGTTGTAGCTATAACTGGGGGAAGAAGTACGGCCGGAAAAAGACGGGGAAATAGTAAAATAATTTCTTTTCTTTTCTTTTCTTTTTGTGAGTTTTTTTTTTTGTTTCTTGGTGATCTCTCTATGGCGGTGATAATTAATGTAGTTATAAATAATCTGGTGATGAGGGGAATGAAAAATGACAGGTTGGGTGCTCGCTCGGTGCTCCTTCAACAATCTTGAGGTCTTTGAAAAATCTTAATTGAAACGCACGGGACTTGGAAAATTACAGAAATAATTAACAATGAGTTTCCATTTTAATCAAGAACAAGGGAAGCATATGCCTTTGTGCCAAAAGTTACTGTTAATTTTGCCTTTTGTCGCAACCAACTTGGTACATGTCAGTGTAAAATGCAGTTCCTTCACTGTTGTTCTTTCCTATGTACGCGCAAGCAGGGTCAAGGAAATCGCTTTATTTCAGTAAAGGTAGTTACAGTTAGTGACAAATATTTCTGTAAAAATATTTTTGCAAATTAATCTCAACGTTGTGTTTGAGTTTGATTTACATTCTCATATACAATTTGAGTGCAGATAAATTCTCTCGAGAAATTTACCTCCACGCCTACGTACACGCAGGCAGGCAGGAATACTTAGAGTCTAACAGCATGGAGCCCACCAACAGAGCAGGTAAGGTGGTTAAGTGTCATATTCTTCTTCTTCTTTAACAGAGGAGTAAGTAGAGAATTAGGTGTTTTCTTAAATTTGTAATTGTAATTGGGAAGAGAAAAAAAAACCGTCGGTGAGGTGAGATACTGAGATCTCATCCGATCATCCGACCAGTGCTTTAATTTGAATCCACGTGAAAGCATTACCAATTATATAAAACACACTGTTGGTATCCGAGTGAGACAGACACCTGTTGTAGATGGGCCTGGAGCTGCGACTCCCCTTCTGTGCCAATCTGAACTGACGTCATCTCCCTTTCAAAACGATTCAGAGGGCCCCATGTCTCTGAACAAAAGTTTTAAAAATAAACATATAACAAAAATAAATAGTCACCCTCTAAAAAAAAAAAAAGTAAAAGTTCATGTTTTTGTATTCCTTTCGATGAAAAAGTACTTTGTGCAGAAGAGGACTTATCATGTATGCATCAGATTCTGTCCACTTGGTATATGGGAAAAAAAAAAAAATCTTTACAGTTTTAATAATTCATAGAATTCTTTAAATATGAAGGGAAACTTAACAGTTCATCTTTATAAAATGAAAAGAGAGAAGAAGAAAAAAATAAAAAAGAAGAGGGAAGAACAAAAAGATTAGTACTCATGCTCATGATGTATGCGTATATTTTTATTTTATTGAATTTATTTGTAGTAGAATTTGAAAATCTGGAAACTTTCAATTATTGTATTCTTTTGAAACAACAATTTATTTGCAAATGCAATGAATTTTTTCTCAATTCTCTTATTAATACTATTAAATTTATAATATATTTTTCGATATAGATTATTAATCTGTATTTTTTTTATTTGTCTACAATACGATTTATCTACGGGGGATTTCGTTTCAGTCACCTAAGTCACACTATAATTAGGAAAAAAAAGTCACTCGTATTATTTTATTCGCTTCAGCCACCTCCTTTTTTAAAGTAAGAATGTGCTCCCACGTGTCACGAAAATACTCCTAAGTAATTGCTTCATAGTTGCAATCATCACCAAATGATCACAGTCCTACTTCTGAGGACTGCAATCACAAAATACATTATTTATGAGCTGCAGTCCTCACAAAATTGTCATGTTTTTGAGATTTTATAGGATTGTGATCATGATCGCAGTATACAAAAAAATATCTTATATTTGAGTGTTTACGAGAATTACAATCATGATCGCAGTCCTAAAAAAAAAGTGCGACCATGGTCACAGTTCTCACAAAATGTCATATTTCTGAGTCAGTCCTTACAAAGTACTGTGGTTATGAGTCGCAATTCTCATATTAGCATTGCCATCATCAGTAGACCCCCCTCCACTGACATCGAATGTGTTGGCCCAAAGGCCTTCCACCTTAGTTTTGATGATGATTAACTCATGTAGTTATGTTTACTAATAATCTTGTATTGTTTAAGTTTCAGATCATTAACCAAGATATTAGTTTGGTGATAGCTTCAACAAGAGGTGTTTGGAAGCTTATCATGGTGATTCCGGTGCCAAAGCTTAAAGATCATACCTTTGCACTCGGTGGATCGCGTTTGGGAGCAAGTCTTCTTGATGACTCAAAGACTTAGGTATCCATAGTTTAGTTTAGTGTGTTTTAGATCCATTTGTAAAGCTTAGTATAGTTGATATGCTCAAGTGCACATACACACACGTTTCATGATTTGGATTTTGTTTTTCATGAATAGTTTGATCAAAACAAGTTTACATGTTTTATATGTATATTAGATGTGCTCTATATACATACATGCTTATATGACTTATACAAACTTAGTTTGACGTACCTATTCATGTAGTTTTATGTTTTGGTATAAAACATATTCTTTGAAATTAAAGACAAAAACTGTGATATATTTTGTGAATGTAGATTGGACTTATGTCCATATGCATCATGCTTAATAATGTTCAAATATCATGTTTTTGTATTTCTATAAGTTTTAGGAAAATCAGATTTCCTATTGAAAAATCAAGTTTGATAAAAATACAAGTTTTGGTTTTTGATAAAATTGGCAAGACACAAAAATGAATTGATATGATTGATATATGTCTTGAAAATTTTTATCACATGTTTATGTTTCAATATAAAATGATAAAATAAGTTTTATGAGATTTTTAGAAAAGATAAAAGATTTTTATAAAATATTTTTCCCAAATTTTCTGAACTTATTTTTTGTGCTGACAGGCTGGTCGGTCGACCGGGACGGTCGACCGCACCAAGGAACGGTCGACCGCACGGGTCGACCGACGTGCACAGACGTGCACGTCTGGCAGCACAGTGGTCCGGTCGACCGTACGGTCGACCGTAGCAGAGAGTTCTGCTCTCTGGATTTCTGGGTCGACCGGGCGGTCGACCGGTAGCTCCAACGGGTCAAAATATGACCGTTGGACGGTCGACCGGCCGGTCGACCGTTGCCTGTCAGAGCTGCCAGCTCAGCTCTAACGGCTAGTTTCTGTTTTGGCCTATATAAACCCCATCTCTTTGGGATTTTTGGCCAAGTTTTTGAAGAGAAAAAATTCCAGTTTTCTGAAGTGTTTAAAAGAGTTTTAAAAAGAGTTTTTGGGTTTTAAAACTTCTCATCTTTATTGTTTTGGGTTTTTGAAAAATCAAAGAAAGCTAGGGTTTGGGATTTTGATTTGATCTTGCATTTTCTATCTTTTACAAGAGATTTCCCAAGTAGTTTTTCTTTGTTGCTTGTTTTCAAAAACACCTAGTTTCCACACTTGAGCTATCATACTATCCTAATCTATTAGGATCTTTGTTTTGTGGAAAAGAGAGAAAAAGAGAAGTGTTTGAGGTTAAGCCTCTAAGTTGTAAACCCTCCTTACTTTTGTTGTATCCCTCTTTGGTAGAGGTTGATCGGAGTGGTATTGAGCTTAGATCCCTCTTCGGTAGAGGTGATTGTGTTTGTTTTGGCTACGGGCCTTATCCCTCTTCGGTAGAGGTGGATTGTGGTTGTATAGCCTCAGTGGCTTTGTAAGGTTGAGAGAGGAGTTCGGTACTCCTATAGTGGATTGGAAATCCTACACGGTGGTGTAGGCGGGGATGTAGAGTTGGGTACTCGAACCTCGAAACAAATCTTTGTGTTAGCGTTTGATCCAATATCTCTCAACTCTTACTCTCTTTACTTTGTGCATGCATCATTTCATTCAAGCATCATTCTTTCATTGCATACATATCTTATACATTGCTTGTGTTGCCTTGCATCTTTTATATTGCAATTCATTCTTATATGCTTGGCTTGATTGTGTGTGCACATATTTCATATTGCTTGGATTGCTTGTGTGTGTGCCTAACTTATACTCATCCAACAAGAGCTTCACATAGCACCTCAACCCATTCAAAGGGGAATCAAGGGGAGTTAGTCCAGAGCCTCGCAAGGGGAATTCGGCTACACTTGTTGTATTGTATTAGTTTGTGCATAATTTGCATTAGCTTCCGCATTTAGCGCACTTAGTTTTGCATTTAGTTTTAGATTAGCATTTACACCTATTCACCCCCCCTCTAGGTGTCTTTTTCAATTGGTATCAGAGCGGGTGCTCCTGATACTTAGGCTTAACATCCTAGGAGTGAGATCCATTTGCTTGCTAATCTATTGTTTGCATTTGCTTGTTTGCACACATTTAGTTTACCATGGCCTTCATGACCCCACCTATGTATGACCCTTCCAACATTCATGTTTGGAAGATTAGGATGACCGTTTATTTGCAAACCCTAGGTCATAAAGTTTATCTTGCTATTACCAAGGAATCCTTCCTTAGTGATCGCAATCATATAGGGGCCAATGCACAAGCCCTAGAGGCTATTAGAAGCACTTTATCTAAAGATTATCTTTTATGTGTTTCTAACTTTGATTCCGCTTTTGTAGTGTGGAACAAATTGACAACCACCAACACCTCCAAGCTTCAAGTCCAAATCCAACAAGAAGAGGAATCTAGTGGAGAATCCGAACCACAACAATGCTATATGGTCCAAGGGAATGACTCCCTTGAGGTACACTCGGAAACTCAACTAGATAGTAATGATTGTGCTAGTTCTTCAAATGATTATGTTGATTCCCATGCTTTGAATGAAGAACTATCCATAGTTTGTGAAAAATTAATAGAAAACTATAAAATTTTGAAAAAGAAGAGTCTAGGCATTAATAATGAAAATAAAAATTTGATTGCTAGACTTGATGTTGTTTTGCAAGAGAAAGAGGAGATTGCTAATGAGAGGGATTCATTAAAATCTCAACTTGATCTTGCACTTAAAGAAAACGAGTTTTTGAAAAATAAAAATGATTGCCATGTTCTTTTGAAGAAAAATGATAACTTGTCTTCAAAAGTTGATTTTATTTTAAAAGAGAATGTTGATTTGAAAAATAAAATTATTTCCATTTCAAATGATTTAGATGTGTGTTTGAAGAAAAATGTTGTTTTGAAAAATAAGATTGATGAACATGTTTGCCATGCTAGTGTAGCTTCTTCATCTAGTCTACCGAATGCATGTACCTCTTCTTCTAGGATTAATGATGATATTTGTATGTTAAAGAAGAGAGTAGATTGTTTGGGCTCCACTATGAGCCAATGTGCCATGAACCACACTCGCTTGGAAACCTTGGTTCGTAAGAAACAAGTTCCAACTTTTATGCATGCACACCCTCCACGGCATACACATGCTCCACACGGACACCATCAACACATGTATGCTCATGTGTACACATGTACACATTGTGGACGTAAGGGCCACCTTGCTAAATTTTGTTTTGATAGATTAAATATTGATAATTTAGCAAAGAAATTTGTTTGGGTTAGAGAAGGGACTAACCCCCATGGACCCAAAAGAGTATGGGTACCAAAGACCACCCCTCCTTTGTTTAATGTAGGTGTGGGCTCTCACATGACGTGAGAGTGATAGCACCTTGGAGTGGATGCGTTCCGGACTTAAAGGAAATCAATTGGATGCATCACTTTCAAGGGAAGATTTGGTGGAGATGACCACCATGTTTTGGAGACATGGAGAGTTGCCTTCTAGGTTTTGGTAACAATTCTTAACTCCTTATTATTGTTTACATGCTTTCATATTCATTTGTTTTATAGCATGTTTTCATTGTCTATGGATTAGTGTGTAAATGCCATGTTTATTAGATCCTTGACATACATGTATAGTATTTGAGACACATATGCTTATATAAACTCATATTTAGTGTTCTCACCTTTTGTTTAGCTATAATGTACATCATGAATCTAATACATGTGAATTTACATAGTAATCATGTTTTGGTTTTATCATGATGAGTTTTAGCTTGATGCTTCATGTGGTGATAACATGTTTAAATGTAGATTTTATCAAAACTTGTATTATACATGTACAAATAGTGAGCTACATTTGTTTCTTATACATTTGCATTTCATGCTCATTTGTACTCACTATATGCACACGTATGAGCTAATTTTGATGATTTGTTCATTTATACTTGTTATGACTTGAATATTTGTTTAAGTGTTAGTTTTCATTAAGACTATATGTATACTTGTACATATAATGGGCCACAAATAAATCTTTATATATGTTTGGGATTGAATGCTTGTTTGTTCCCATTAGATGTGCTAGTATAGTCTAGTTTTGATGATTCATACATTTTAAACTTGTATTCCATTTTTGGTATTTGTTTTTATGATTATGAGTTTTCATTTCATGTATATGTGTATTTTGCCAAACTTGAAAATATACATGTATACCCCTTGAGTCATTTGCCTTTCATGCAAATATCTATTATGGACTCAAAGTGTGTTTAAGGGATATGTATGTATACTTCTTGTGTTGACAAATCATACATATACCTTGAAAAGAATTGGTATCAAATTGTTTTAATGAAAAGCTAAATTTTCATACTTTTCATGCTTTTCATGTTTTCTTTGAATTGGTATTTAAACTTCATGTATATGTTTACCTTGTCCAAACTATTAGATATACATGAATATCCTTTTTGAGCCACGTGCCTTCATGCATATATCCTTGTGGACTCGTTTGTATCTTGGATATGTATGTATACTTTGGTTTGTATTAGACATACATATGCCTTGAAGATTAAATAATATTAATTTTTTAGTTTTCTTGTTTAAAGGAATAATTGAACTTAATTGAACAAATTTTCATGATTGTGATCTCCATACTTGACTTGAACACTCACATTTATTATTTGCTCATGTTTTGTTTTCATGAGACATTTTTATGCTTAATTGGATTAGAGTGTTGATTATCATGTGGATTTCATTTTTATGAAAAATGATTTGTATTTATTCCTTACTTGAAGGATTTCGTACTAGTTAACAAAACTTTTCATTTTAACTAGTTCATATTCTTCGTTATAATATGAGATTACACTTGACCCTATTCATTCAATTGGTATCATTGAACACTTTTAATTGGTATCAATTTTTGATCTTTTTGTATACTCATATATGTTTTGTATATGTATGCTTACTCTTTCAAGAATATCAATGTCAATTGGTATCTAATTTTCATACGTATATATACTTGTTTATGCTAAGCTTAAAAAAAAAAAAAAATTTTTTTTTTATTGTTTGATTTGTTTTCAATTGGTATCATAACAAGCTTATGCATATGTTTAGTTAGTATTTCATAAAGGGGGAGAAAATTTGATGTTGTCTTTCAATTGGTATTTGATTTCCACTCCCTTACTTTATGTTGAAATATAGTTTCAAATTGGTATCATATGTTTAAAAGAACACATTTCTCTTAATGATATCAAGATGTTTATGTTAAATGTTTTGAATTGGTATCTCAAAATTTTGATTAAGGAAAACATATTTATTTTACATTGCCTATATGTGTATAAATTCATGTTGAGTGTATCGTGTATTGAAGAGCTTGACAACTCTTTCTTATGTGGTACACGTGTGTAGGGGGAGCTTCACATCTCCTTTTATGCATTACATATTTTGTGTTATGTGAATTAGGGCGTGTCTTCCTTTCTTCATGTAACTCATAAGTGTAGGGAAGCTAACTTAGCGTCTTCCTCTTCATGAATGTATATAGCATATAACATTTATTAATCTTTGTTTATCTTCATTTGGTATCAAGATGCTTCATTGACATATTTTTAATTGATATCATGTTTGTAGTCACCCCTTATTGACTTTGTTTTTGTTTTAGACAAAAAGGGGGAGACCATTGTTTGCATTGTTTTGATTGACACAAAAAGGGGGAGAAAAATTTTTACCCCTCATTTATTTATAGTTTTTGAATGTTTACCCCTTTGTTGATGATTGACAAAAGGGGGAGAATTATTTGTGAGTTTTATATATATGCATAGTTATGTTTTTGCATATATTAAGTTTAATATAGTTTAATGTATGTTTATTTGTTAATTGGTATCTAGAGCATGCTTTACTTTAAATATTTCATTGGTATCTAGAACCTTTATTGTTTATGCATATTTGTACATTCATGTTTTTAAGAGCCTTCATTGCATATTATTATGTTTATTTGGCTATGCATGAGTTAAGGGGGAGCTTCCTTGAAGCTTTACTTTAATCCATGCATATATAAACTCCATGAGTTTTGTCATCATCAAAAAGGGGGAGATTGTTGGCCCAAAGGCCTTCCACCCTAGTTTTGATGATGATTAACTCATGTAGTTATGTTTACTAATAATCTTGTATTGTTTAAGTTTCAGATCATTAATTAAGATATTAGTTTGGTGATAGCTTCAACAAGAGGTGTTTGGAAGCTTATCATGGTGATTCCGGTGCCAAAGCTTAAAGATAATACCTTTGCACTCGGTGGATCGCGTTTGGGAGCAAGTCTTCTTGATGACTCAAAGACTTAGGTATCCATAGTTTAGTTTAGTGTGTTTTAGATCCATTTGTAAAGCTTAGTATAGTTGATATGCTCAAGTGCACATACACACACGTTTCATGATTTGGATTTTGTTTTTCATGAATAGTTTGATCAAAACAAGTTTACATGTTTTATATGTATATTAGATGTGCTCTATATACATACATGCTTATATGACTTATACAAACTTAGTTTGACGTACCTATTCATGTAGTTTTATGTTTTGGTATAAAACATATTCTTTGAAATTAAAGACAAAAACTGTGATATATTTTGTGAATGTATATTGGACTTATGTCCATATGCATCATGCTTAATAATGTTCAAATATCATGTTTTTGTATTTCTATAAGTTTTAGGAAAATCAGATTTCCTATTGAAAAATCAAGTTTGATAAAAATACAAGTTTTGGTTTTTGATAAAATTGGCAAGACACAAAAATGAATTGATATGATTGATATATGTCTTGAAAATTTTTATCACATGTTTATGTTTCAATATAAAATGATAAAATAAGTTTTATGGGATTTTCAGAAAAGATAAAAGATTTTTATAAAATATTTTTCCCAATTTTCTGAACTTATTTTTTGTGCTGACAGGCTGGTCGGTCGACCGGGACGGTCGACCGCACCAAGGAACGGTCGACCGCACGGGTCGACCGACGTGCACAGACGTGCACGTCTGGCAGCACAGTGGTCCGGTCGACCGTACGGTCGACCGTAGCAGAGAGTTCTGCTCTCTGGATTTCTGGGTCGACCGGGCGGTCGACCGGTAGCTCCAACGGGTCAAAATATGACCGTTGGACGGTCGACCGGCCGGTCGACCGTTGCCTGTCAGAGCTGCCAGCTTAGCTCTAACGGCTAGTTTCTGTTTTGGCCTATATAAACCCCATCTCTTTGGGATTTTTGGCCAAGTTTTTGAAGAGAAAAAATTCCAGTTTTCTGAAGTGTTTAAAAGAGTTTTAAAAAGAGTTTTTGGGTTTTAAAACTTCTCATCTTTATTGTTTTGAGTTTTTGGAAAATCAAAGAAAACTAGGGTTTGGGATTTTGATTTGATCTTGCATTTTCTATCTTTTACAAGAGATTTCCCAAGTAGTTTTTCTTTGTTGCTTATTTCCAAAAACACCTAGTTTCCACACTTGAGCTATCATACTATCCTAATCTATTAGGATCTTTGTTTTGTGGAAAAGAGAGAAAAAGAGAAGTGTTTGAGGTTAAGCCTCTAAGTTGTAAACCCTCCTTGCTTTTGTTGTATCCCTCTTTGGTAGAGGTTGATCGGAGTGGTATTGAGCTTAGATCCCTCTTCGGTAGAGGTGATTGTGTTTGTTTTGGCTACGGGCCTTATCCCTCTTCGGTAGAGGTGGATTGTGGTTGTATAGCCTCGGTGGCTTTGTAAGGTTGAGAGAGGAGTTCGGTACTCCTATAGTGGATTGGAAATCCTACACGGTGGTGTAGGCGGGGATGTAGAGTTGGGTACTCGAACCTCGAAACAAATCTTTGTGTTAGCGTTTGATCCAATATCTCTCAACTCTTACTCTCTTTACTTTGTGCAAGCATCATTTCATTCAAGCATCATTCTTTCATTGCATACATATCTTATACATTGCTTGTGTTGCCTTGCATCTTTTATATTGCAATTCATTCTTATATGCTTGGCTTGATTGTGTGTGCACATATTTCATATTGTTTGGATTGCTTGTGTGTGTGTGCCTAACTTATACTCATCCAATAAGAGCTTCACATAGCACCTCAACCCATTCAAAGGGGAATCAAGGGGAGTTAGTCCAGAGCCTCGCAAGGGGAATTCGGCTACACTTGTTGTATTGTATTAGTTTGTGCATAATTTGCATTAGCTTCCGCATTTAGCGCACTTAGTTTTGCATTTAGTTTTAGATTAGCATTTACACCTATTCACCCCCCTCTAGGTGTCTTTTTCAGAATGATCCCTAATGCTTTCCAGATTTAAACACAAATAAAACCCATCACGAGTACGAACAAACGAGATTTACAAAAGGTGGATCACAAAATAAATTTTTTCAAATCGAGCCGCGAATAACTCTTCGTTAGAGTCAAGATTGAGGGGAGGAACGTCGGGTTGATAGAGAAGGGTAAAAGAAACAATAAAAATATAAAAAAAAAAAAAGTTGTGATTGAGAGGAATCAGTTTATATTGACGTGAATGAGACTGTAATAACAAAATTATGAAGTTAAGTTTTTTCTAATTATAAAACAAAATAAATAGTTGTAACAAAATTTTTCTTTATCTACAGCATAAGTTTTGTCTTACATGTCAAAATAAATCCTGCCTACACCACTGAGAAACTGAAACACCTACACCACTGATAAACTGAAACTTGTTCATGAAACATGGTACTCCAAGACAAGAGCGAAGATGCACGTCTTCAGCTATATAAATTCAGTGGAGAGTAGTTTCTCTCTCTCTACAACTGTCAACTGGTGGGCAGGTGCCAAACTTTTTTATTAATATTAAATTTGTTATTATCAATGATTTTCTCCATAAGTAAAGAATTGTGAGCTACTTTATCCAACATTTTTGTTTAGGAGAAAATAATGAGACACCCCATCCAAATTCAGCTGTCCTGTAATCCTACAAGTCTGAGAATGTGTGGGCCAAAAGAGGAGCAATTGTGCATGAGGGATCCAAGGATGAATAAATCCAATCAACAAATTATAATATAATTGCTATTAGCTGAGTCTAATTTGAAGCTTGGGTTGCAAGAGTCTCGGGCATATCTGACACTTTTTACCCCACTGGGACACACTCGGATGCTTCAATCCTGATAACCCTTCAACCAATTAAAAGATAACTCATTCTCTTAGTAAAGCCTTAACATTTATTGACCTAACTGATCGAATGAACCATGCCCGTGTTTTTAGTTTTCCTATCATTTTCCGCTCAAGGCAATATTTAGATATCATGGCTTATAAAATGCAGAGTAACTCAAGTCATTGTAGCATAGTGATAAAATCTGACATTGGATCAGGCTACGGGCGATATTTCAAAAAAAAAAAAACTCAATGCACTGATAAAGTTTATGAAATTGGAACCATGTGTCATATTTTCATCCATTATTATGTTTATTATTAACTACTTAGTGTTCTGCTGTGTCAAGTGAATAATTATTTGAAACTTTATCCCACTAGTTCACACCTTAATCATGCTAGAAAGAAAATTTGTAAAATTTGAAAAAAAAAATTGTAAAAATAGTAGCGTTATGATAACACAATAGTATAATCTCTTTGCAGTAAATAAAACTCTAAAATTTTAATCTCACTTGCATTAAATTACTGAATCATATTATAAAGGGAAAAAAAAAAAAAAATATTAGGGGCGAGGGAATGATGCGAACGACAATATAATTTGTCCCTCAACGCCGCGACCGAGGGCAGATTTATCCATTGTCTTGCATGTGACGAGAGCCCAGTGTCAATTTGACTGCTTTGCTCCATGGATTTTTGCTGGCTGTAAAAAAAAAATTATCTCGCTTGAATCCACGCAACAAAAACCATTTCTACTCTGATCCATTTTGTCAGTTTACATTTTTTTTTTTTTTTTTTATAATCTCAATTCAGAGCCCATTTGCATGAACAGGCAACAATAACTTTGCTATTTGCAGCCATGGGGGGTTTTGTTTCTTACCGGGCACATACACAGATGATGCTGACATTAACAATGAATGGGGCTACAGCAAGCACGATGATCTGTTGTTATTGTTGAGATTTGGGTCTAACAAATAGCTCAGTACTGTCTAGACACGAGAATGATCTTGAGTATGTAAAGATTTAAGCAAAGTTTTTCAATTGGTAGCTGAGTCATGCCCCGAATTTAATCATGTGTGCGGGTGGTGATATTTGGAATCTTAAGAAGAATTTGAGCAGTCCTTCAGTTATGTTGAGATAATTAAAATTTCATTACAAATATTTTTTTTTTTAACATAAACGCGATGGGTTGCAGAGGATTCGAACCCTACCAAAAGACGTGCATGATTAAGTGATGCCGACTTAAAAACCAATATGCTTAAAATTAATGACAACATGCAACCACACGAATTTTACTAATTTTGAACCACTGCATCATAGTCTGACTTCATTAGGTTTTGCTAATTTATGAAACAATCTTGGTGGCCACCTACATGGGTGTATTATAATGTTACTCTAATTATGTATTATTATGTGATACATGGGTGAACAAGGACTTGCTTATTGAGTTTTTTTTTTTTTTGGCCCTAACATGGTTTAATTTTGAAATATATGTTGGGTTAAAAAGAGTACATTTAGTATTCAACTTTACTTATCATGTTAAGATAGGATGTGGCTTGGGATAATTCAATTCAGATAGTAGACAAACAAGTTCATTTCAAACTTAAAGTTTTGGCACGGGCATTGCACGTGGAATAAGTTTCTAAAGTGTTATAGAATGTGAAGTAATCAAATCACGATCTCTTAAGCAAATAGTAACTCATATTATCCAGTAAACAATATGATCTACAACTCTAGTAGGAGGCACCTTTGCAATTTGATGAAGAGCTCCAGTATCAATTTTAAGACATGACGTTAGGTTGTTAAATGAACCTAAAAAACATCATTCAAGTGCAATTGGAACCTCTAATGTTTGCGTTACTATAGTATCGGAATATTTCAATATTTAAATAGGTCTGAATAAGTTCAAACATTTGAAGAGATGGGAATCTTTAATTACTGAGGAAGATATCACGTATTGTATTGTGATAAAATTTATTAATCTTACTATCACTCGACTTGATGTTACTTTTATGTTAAGTCTTTTTTTGTATTTTTTCTTTTTTTTTTGAAATATAAGCTGTAATTTGTTGCAACCTGGAGATTTGAATCTCAGCCCTCTTGCCTACTGTAAAGAGATTTACCACTGTGCTACACTGATAACTTACTCATGATGAGTTTGATAAGTAATTCACGAATTTCTCACAGGGATGTTGTTGATAGAATGCTGAAGTACTTGAGATCATTTTTAAGTAAAGGTTTAAAAATGAAAAGATGAGATTGTCTTGATATTATTGGATTGTATGATTATATTCGAGAATTACTAGATATGCCATCAATTGGGTCATTGGTTTTTGTAGAATATGTTACAGCTATCCCCGCTCCTACCGCTCTCCTAAAGATGGTGGCTTAGGGCGCTTCAATGCCTCAATCAAACCCATTGGTAAGTGCTTGCTAGTGGATGGTATTGAAGACCACGGCCTGCAACTTTTTGATGGAGAAGGGAGGAGCCAGCTCTATTCTCACGGCCTGGAATGAACGAGTAGAGTACTGGCGAGGGAAGAAGGTAAGCTCAAAGGACACCATTGCGGCGTTTCAAGGTAAGACACCGGCGAGCACAGCCAACCCTCTTCCAGCTGAGGACGAAGGACATTCTGGCATTTTCATGGATAAAAGGCAAGAATGTAATTTCCCCTGATTCAATCGAGGATCAAGGAAACAGTTGAGGCAGGCAAGGTGGCGAGGGCAGCTCAATGCCGGCAAAGGAGCCGGTCAATGTTGGTATTCAAATCGTGTACCGAATTCGAACATTCCACAAGAGCTGAACAAAGAGACGCAGTATTCTGATTCTGGAAGTTGTGACGCTCTCTCACAGAACCAACATAAGAGGGATATGTAAATGGGATCAAACGAAGCTGGATCGATGTCAGTGCTCCCTGGTTTCGCTCTGAGATGTAAGCACTATAACCGATTTGTGAAACCGAAATACGCTTACAACGTGATCTCATAAGATCACCTCTTGGAGCCGCAAGTCCTACAACATGATCCCTCTGGATCACCTCAGAGCCTCAACTCCAACAACACTCAGAGCGACAACTCATACAATTGCGAACCCGCAAAATCGACTTCTCACAACCTCTCTCACTAGAGGTACTCAACACCAAATTTAATCACAAGATTGTAATCTTACCTTGATCACTGAAACTTCTCACAAGAACCTATAGCTATAAATTGAGAATGGAAGAAAAACTTGATGTATGTGAGATTTTGAAAGATTGGAATAAGAAAGCTCTAAGACTTTTTGTAGAAAAACTCAAGAAGATTGGAAGAACTTGGCACTTGAAAACTTGTATAAACTCTAAAAATCTTGTAAAAACTGTTGTTATAAAACTCTACAAAATGACTTAGATTTATAGCAAAAATCCAATTAGGAATAAAAAAAGGTTTGCTAAAATCATGCAGGAAAAGTCAATGAGCTGTCAAAAACTGGTACAAGGTTGTTGACAGTCAACAATCATAAGCAACTATACTTTTGAAATCCAGAAATTTATATGAGAAAATATATGCTGGCTGTTCAAAGCATTGTCAACAGTTAAATTAAGCTGTCGAAAGTTAGGGAGGGCTGTCAAAAATCTGAGCCATTCTGAGACAGACAAAACTTTTTAAAAATGTTATTGAAAGTAAAATTTTGAGCTGTCGAAAGCTCCCGACGACACTACCACAGCTATCGAAAGTGAGTCTGTTTTGAATTTTTCTGAGCTCTCTGTAAAATGCTGTCAAAAATATATATAGAAGCTGTTGAAAGTTTTTCAGCTCAAAACACAAAAATGTACACACTGAGTATCCATCTTCAACAGTTCTAGAAGGCCTGTCAAAAGCTATTCAGTGAAAACTGATTTTTCAAATTTTTATATAAAATCAATTTTAATTTTGTAAATCACACAAAAATTAGTTTCTTGAGATACAATTTTACTCTAATATGTATGAATAAATTCCACAATATATTTCAAACATTAGAACTTATATTTGAGATCTAATCAAGATTAAAATTGATTTTTCATTCAAATCAAAATGTTTTGAAACTTGTTTTTGGTAAACTCAATATTTTTATAAAATTGGATTTTAAAAACTCTTTAACCATCAAACAAAATACTGTGCGTGTGCGTGCCAAGCTTGTACTATCAATTCTACAAACTATAACTTTAACGCAAATTCTAAACTTACAAACAAACAAACTTCTTTATCTTGAAATGATGAAGTCTTCAGTATATCTTGAAATGAATTAGACTTCCTTTAGCTCCAATCCTCTACGAGATATATTCCAAATGCATTGGTTGAGCTTGAGCTTCACAATATGATTTTGAATAGTCTGTATCTTGATAAAATAAATAGCATGTATATATTTAAGATAGCTTTAAGATTATTAGTTCTAATTATATGAGTTAGGGATCATCAAAACTTGTGATTGATTTCAATATCAACCCTTGGGTTAGCAACATCAACCCTTGGTCAACATGATAGTCCTATCTTTTGTTAGGCTAGACAGGTTTCTTGTTAGCCCTGAATGGGATGCTAAATTTCCCAATTCTATCCAATCTCTTACCCTAATGTTTGCTCTGCTCTGATTACTGCCCTATCATTCTGGATCCTATAGGCATTCTCCCACCCCCTCCCCTGTTCAGATTGATAAAACTTGGCTCAATAATGAGAATTTTATTCCTTTTTGTCTCTAGGGCTTGGAAGAACTCCTCTTGCACTGGTAATGTTGTTGATGTCTTTGCTTTCAAACTTAAAAACTTCTTAAAAGAATAATTAAGTGATGGAAAAAGAATGTGTTTGGTACTGTTGATAAAGACTAGAAAGATCTTCTTGATAAAACCCACCTTCTTGACATTAAGAGTGAGTCTAGTCCCTTTTGCTCTGTTGATAAAAACTCCGAAGAGTCTCTAAAATCTTCTTACTTGAAAATTTGTAATGGGGAAGAAGCCTATTGGAGACAGAACCAGAGTTACTTGGCTCAAAGAGGGGGATCTCAACACTTCCTTTTCCCACAAAATTATTGCCCTTATTCCTAAAGTTGATGGTGCTAATCTTGTGAAAGATTACAGACCTGTAAGCTTGATCAATGATGTGACTAAAATCTTCACTAAGGTCCTAGCAAACAAATTGGCTCCTCTCCTCTCCTCTCTTGTGGATCCAACCCAATCTGCCTTTCAAAGTGGCAAGAGCACTCTTGATTCCATTCTCCTTGCCAATGAAATGGTCCATCACTGCTCCAATATTCAAAAAAAAAAAAAAAAAAAAGAAAAAAAATCTGATATTGCCTACATTAAAACTGACTTCATGAAAGCCTTTGACTGTGTGGGCTTGGATTTTTTGATTATCCTTCTTGAGGAAAGGAGTTTTGGCTTGAAGATGGCGTCTATGGATTAAATGTATCATTTCTTCCTCTAAAACTTCTATTCTGGTCAATGGTGTTGGCACCAATATCATCAACTGTAAGAGGGGTCTGAGGTAGGAGACCCTCTCTCTCCAAAGCTTTTCATACTGGTTGTTGATGCCCTTTGTAAGATGATTAATTCTGCTCACAATGCTGGTAATCTCTCTGATTAGAAACTCAAGGGTGAGATTAATAACATAAGGTCTCTTTGGTTTGCTGACGGCACCTTACTTATCACTAGAGCTACTAGAAGTGACATTACCACCTTGAAGCTTATACTTTGGGTATGTTTGTTTGTCCTGAAAGTGAATGAAAGCAAAACAGTGGGCATCACATCTTTTTACTTTCATTTTAGCCTTGAAAGTTGTTCGTTTCACATGAAAAGAGAGAGAGAGGAAAAGTTTTGAAGTGGCAGTACTTTTCCTGTGTCAAATTTAAGCCCATTGATGGCTGAAAACGAGTTGAAATCTGATAAACTAACCATAAACATGTGAGCCTCACATCCTTTTTCCTCTCTTGCTTTCTGAGGGACCAAATAGGAGATGTTGAAAAATTAGCTGAACTCACCTTACCCTCCTAACAAAGGGGTAAAAACAAGAAAAGTGAATGAGCTGAAATCTGACACCTCTGTTTTCTCGGGTTTGTTTTCCAACAACCAAACAACCCCTTTATCTCTTTGAAGGTGCCTCTGGCCTTAGCATTAATTATGCTAAGAGCTCATTCTATTACTTTGGCAATTCTAGCACTAGAAGTCATGTGCTTGCATCTCTCCTTAATTGCTCACTAGCTCCTCTCCCTTTGAAACATCTTGGCATGCCTATCAGAAAAGGCAAACTTAGCAAAAGAGATTGGCATCCTCTAGTTGACAAACTCCACAAAAAGGCTCTCTCTGTTTGGAAAGGCAAACCACCTATATCCTATGGAGGTAGACTCACTCTCGTCAACTCTGTCTCGACTTCCTTTCCTCTTCACTTCATTTCCCTTTTTAAGCTCCCTATCTGGTTTAGAAAAAGATTGATAACATGAGAAGTAGGTTTTGTGGGGAGATGACACTGATAATAAGTATCTCTCTTATCTTGTTAATTGGGAAACTGTATGTCTAAGAGAGAAGGAGGTCTTGGTGTTATTAACTTGAAGTGGTTTAATATTGCCTTACTCAGCAAGTGGTTCTGGAAAGTCTTGGAAGGGAATTCTTTTATATGCAAAGTGTCATATTCACTTTACTCTCCCCCCCATAAACGCCTGCAGCGTTCTACACCCTCCCTTTCATTTTCTTGTTTTCTGGAATAATATTCTTGCCATCAAAGACCCTCTCATCTCATCATTGTTTGGAATATTGGTGCTGGATGTAGAGTTAGATTTTGAGAGGATAAGTGGTTTTCTGCTTCCATGCTCGACAGCTCATATCCTAATCTCTATCATGATTCAAAGTCGTGGTCTCGGCTGCCGACTCGGCGAGTACTGAGACGGATCGGTCTCTGAACAATACATAGAAAGGTCAGAAAAAATTCTGAAAAAATCACAACAAATCATAAAAAAGGTAAGCATCAAATTCATGCATTTCATGCCCAAAATAAACTTGTTTTGAGGGGGGTAATTGGGGAAATATGGTGATTTGTAGGGTAAATTTAGAAATATGAAAGATTTGACGGATAAATATGAGAAAAACGAAAAAAGAAAAGAAAAGATAATATCTCTCTGCTCTCTCTCTCATACCCGATCGCTTTCTCGAACTCTCCCTCGCCAGATCTCTCTCGACCTCTCCCTCTGCCTTCTCTCTTGCTCTCGCTCTCTCGCCCTCACCAGATCTCTCTCGACCTCTCCCTCTGCCTTCTCTCTTGCTCTCCCTCTCTCTGGCTCTCTCCCTCCCCGATCTCTCTTGATCTCTCCCTCTCTCCTTTCTCGCTCTCCCGATCGCTCTCCCTCCCTCCCTCTCTCTCTCTCTCGATCTCTCCTCTTTCGCTCTTCCTCTTTCTCCTTTGACCCGATCTCCCTCACCCTCTTCCTCTCACGGCGAAGGCAGTAGGTCTCTCTCTTTTTTTAATCGGTCTCGAGTAAGGGGAGAACAGTCGGTCTGACTCGAGGCCGACTCGACCGAGTCGGCCGAGTTGTCCCAAATCATCTCAGGGCTCAGTCGATTCGGCGGAGTCTTCGCCAAGTTGTCCTTCTCCATGTAATGCATGTATACAAGGGGAGTTAACATCTCTCCTCTTCATGAATTTATATGGCATATACATTTATCTTGTTTATTTTTTTTTCATCCCTTTATTGATGAATTGACAAAAGGGGGAGAAGAATTGAGAGAGTTTATATATGCATGCTATATTTTTATTTATGCATATATGTTTATTTTTGTTTAATATTTTGTTTATGAGCTTTCATTGCAATCTATATATTTTTGCTATGCATGAGTTAATGGGGAGCTTCTGTGAAGCTTATCTTTAATCTATGGATATATAACTCCAGTAGTTTTGTCATCATCAAAAAGGGGAAGATTGTTGGCCTAAAGGCCCATCGCTCTAGTTATGATGATGATTAACTCATATAGTTATAGTACTAATGATCTTGTATTTAATAAGTTTCAACTATTCAATTAAGATCTTAGTCAGTGTTTAGCTTCACAAAAGATTCGAAGTCAAGTTTTGAAGCTAACACATGTTGATTCAAGAGCTCGCGATTCAAGATCGCATCATGTATTTGAAATCACCTAGAGGGGGGGTGAATAGGTGATGGCTATATGTAATATGGCAATAATGCGGAATTAAAAATTCTACTAACAAATTGCTCAAATTAAAGGACTAGCAATAATAAACACAATAAGTATTGAAAGAAATAAAGGAGTTTGAGTTTAGAGAAAATTCGAGCAAACGCAAACACAAGTATATGTTTCCGAGGTTCGAGCCACGCTCTACGTCCCCGCCGTCACACTTGAAGGATTTTCACTATTGTTGATCCCACCGGATCTCCAATACAAGGACACACTTGTCCTATCTCTTGTGATGCCGCAACACCACCCGGAGCACACTAGCTCGCCTTGAGGCCGATGCCTCTACAACTTCACACAAGAAGAAAATGATCACACTTGATCGAAAATCGCTCACTTAGCACAATCCTATAACCAATATGTAGATGTAGACCCAGAAAACCCGAGAGCACTGACAGATTCAGCAGTCGACCGGGGTTTAGAGCCGGTCGGCCGTCTTTACCCAAAAACTGTCAATAGCAAATGCCCTAAAAAAAATTTAAAAGAAAATTTTAACAAATAAGGTAGAATCTATATAACATGCAAGAATCCAACAATGTTTTTAAATCTTCATTAAGTTATCATATCAACCAAAAATATTCACTCAAGACATTTTATTTAGTTTTCATACAAAAACAAAGTTTTAGAGATGTTGAAGCCGAATACCCGGTGAAGGGTTCTGAACTTCATCCTCTTGATTCCTCTTGAATGAGTTGAGGTGTGCAATTGCCATCTCTAATGTATTTGCTTGAATATGAAATTTTTACAAAATTTATTTCTAGTTTTGAAAATACAATGTGTATATATATATAGATATATATAATCTAGGCTAGACATGTGGACATACAAAAATGTGATATAAAAGACAAGATATACAAACATGGCATATACACAATCATGATAGAGATGAAGGTTTACACTAGCATATATCAATGTAGCATAAAAGTAAACTATCAATCCTATACATTTGTATATATGACCAAAATTAAAAAACTTTCAAATTACTTCAAAATCCTAGTTTGATTCTCTCATTGTGGGTTAGATCTTCACTCTCAGGGACTTCTCACCAACAGATTTCAACAAATTTCAGGGATTTCAAGATCTAGGGTTTGGATTTCTCTCATTCAGGTAAAAATCTCCTTTTTAGTTTAAATCTTGATCTCTAGCTTTAAGAATCTCTATTCTTTGTTAAAGATTTTTAGGTTTCTTGTTGTTTAGATCAAGCCATAACCTTTTTACCCTGAAAATCATCAATTTCTCCAAAATGTCTAAGAGATCTAGGTCTGAGAAGGGAAAAACTGTTGTTCCCTCCTCATCATTCACTCCTAAACCTAAACGACCCTTTGTTAATGATCTAGCTGAAAACCGGTTCATCATACTTTCTAAGAAAGCAGTTATTTCAGGGAGATGTGTGATTCTCAAAGACTTTGAACATCTCCACATCCCTCGTATCCTGAAAAGAAATTCTTTGGACAAATTCATGGCCATTAGGGAACCTGTGTACCCCTCCTTAGTGCATCACTTCTATGCTAATTTGCTTTTGAGGGAAATCATGTGAGATCTCGTGTTCTTGGGAAGGATATTGACATTCCCTTATCCCAATTTGCTGATATTCTGCATCTCTCCTCTGGAGGAGTTGATGTTTACACATTTAATCTCCAAGATTTTGAATATCCGGACGGTGAGTCTGCGCTCACCGCTTCCACCTTGATTCACGGGAATGACAATCCCGGTTTGGTTAGGAATGAGGAAGTGAACAAGTTCACGTTCACCGCCCAAGTCCTACCCAAATTTGTTTTCTATAACATTTTACCTAAGTCCGGTGAGTATAGCAATGCTAGAGGTCCAGTTCCTCTTATCATCTATTGCCTTCTGAAAGGCATTAAGATTAATTTCCCACATCTCATTGCTTCTCACATGGCTTCTGATCAGATCCGCATGTCCGGTAGGCATTTGCCTTATGGAATGCTCATATCCTATCTTCTCAAACATTTAGGATTTGATCTTTCTTCGGAGACTCCCTCCGAACCCTCTGTGAACTTGGACTGCACCTTTTGAAGAGGATGCAGGCTCAGATTCGTCGAGCCCCTCCTGAGCAGCCCCCTCCAGTTCCAGTACCAGGATCTTCATCAGCCCCAGGGTCTTCTTCGGCCCCAGGGATTTCCTCTGCTCCCGGTCCATCTTTATCTCCTGAGTTCCAGTCCTTTATTTCTATTGAGATTCGCTCTCAGATCCAGGAGCATCAGTCTTGGATCGAGCAGCGAGATGCAGCCTTTCGTGTGGATATGGAGCAGCGAGATGCAGCCCTTCGTGCGGATATGGACTCGCGCTTCCAGGGAATTCGCAATGATATGACTTATTTTGCTAACTCCATGAGATTCGTGGACTTGCAATTTGAGACACTCTTTGCGAAGTTCGACATGCTTAGTCCTGATCCCACGACCATTGCTCGTCCTCTTCCATCCTCCGGCCCTCCATTTCCTGCCAGAGACCCTACTGCTGTTCCACCTCCACAGCCAGGCGTTGCTGGCATCGATCCAGAGGAGGCAGGTCATGAGGATGATGATGATGATGATGATGATGAGACGATGGCAGAGGGTGACGCTGAGGAGAGTTCGTCTGAGGAAGACGATGCTGAGGAGAGTTCTTCTGAGGATGACGCTACTGGTGACAAGTGATTTCCCCTTATTTGATGATGTCAAAAAGGGGGAGAGTTATTGAGAGAGACCTATATTTTTGTGTACTATTTTGTGTACTACTCATATTATGTGCTTATGTGTTTGGACATCTTTTTATAGTGGACATGTATCCTTGTGTTGTTGTGAACATGTTTTTATATTTATGTTGTGTTTTTATAAAATGTGTTATCCTTTTATGACATGAGTACCTTTTGGCATGGACATGAGTATTGTGGATTATCACTTGCTATTTAACATTTGTGATATTTGTATGCCTGAGTATGATATCTTTATATGCATGTGTTGAGGGGAGCTTCATTTGAAGTCTCTACCCAAAATATTTGTAATAACTATATATGTTTTGTCATCATCAAAAAGGGGGAGATTGTTGGCCCAAAGGCCATTAGCCCAATATCCCGTTGAATATTTTGATGATAACAAACCATATTTAGTTATGTATTTAACAATTTTGTTTAAAAGTATTTCAGGTTAAACAGGTTGATTTGACGGCTCCACTATCAAGACTCACAAGTTTGGACGCCGCTGAAGATTTGCATTCCTAAGCTAAGCACATTAGAAAGCTTCGGGAACAAGATTTTGAAGAAAAGACCAAGTCAAGATCAAGACAATGAAAAAGTCCAAGATTTGTATTTTTACTTTTCTTTTAGACGTTTTGTCAAAACCTAGATGTTAGAAGTAGAGTTATGAGATTGTCACTCACACACACACTTTAGTTTGATTCATGGCTTCAAAAACAATTTCTATTTCCAACTTAATTTTAGAGTTAACATGTTTTGGAAATTTGTTTTAGAAACTTTAAGTTTTGAAAAAACCGATTTTTGGAAAAACAAGTTTTTATCAAAGAGGACCTTTATCAAAATGTTTAACATGTTAGAGTAGTGACTTATGATCATACTCCTATTTTTATAGGTCCAAAACCTCAACCCAAAAGACCAAAACCAAAAACCCAAGTTCTGGTTTCTGCAGAATCTGATTTTTCAGAACTGACAGGAGCCGGTCGACCGTCCGGGTCGACCGGCGTGCACAAATTGTGCATGTGCACGTCGGCCGACCGCTCGAGTCGACCGGGGCACTTACAGTGCTCTCTGTTTGTTTGGGTCGACCGGGGCGGTCGACCGTTGTCCCCAACGGTCAGAAATATGACCGTTGGCGGTCGACCGTCCCGGTCGACCGGCAGCTGTCAGAAAAGTCTGACAGACTCCAACAGCTCTATTTTCTGACAGATTTTGTTGGGATCTCACCCCAACGAATTTCTCTAGCTGTCTTACCCTATTTTTCAACCCTTATAAATAGTGGGTCACTTCAACATGATAAGACACCAATTTACAAAACAATTTTTACAACATTTGACAAGTGATTTTTCAAATCTTCATTTTAGAAAAAGATTTCCAAAAGCCAAAATTTCCAAACACCCTCTTGAAGCCTATACCTCTACTTCACTCTAGATATTTGCACTACACAATCCCAAATTCTACATCTACATATTGGTTTTGACAAAACGTCTAAAAGAAAGTAAAAATACAAATCTTGGACTTTTTCATTGTCTTGATCTTGACTTGGTCTTTTCTTCAAAAGCTTGTTCCCGAAGCTTTCTAATGTGCTTAGCTTAGGAATGCAAATCTTCAGCGGCGTCCAAACTTGTGAGTCTTGATAGTGGAGCCGTCAAATCAACCTGTTTAACCTGAAATACTTTTAAACAAAATTGTTAAATACATAACTAAATATAGTTTGTTATCATCAAAACATTCAACGGGATATTGGGCTAATGGCCTTTGGGCCAACAGTATTAAAAAAGGAGTCTAGCTCTTTGGATCATATTTGGACCAAGTCGAGATGGTGAAGAAGATTTTCAAGAGAAGATTTTCAGGACTTGAGTCATGTTTGTAAGTTTTAAGGATTTTGTTTTAGGATAAAATGTAAAGGATAGATTAGTTGTGCATTGCTCAAGCTCATTTACACATACACAAAATTTATATATCGTTTTCATAAGAAATAAATTTTAGCATTGGTTTTGGTTTTGAGCTTCAAAGAATATACACATTGGTTTCATGATTAGATTTTTATCAAAACAAGTTTACATGGTTTAAATGTGTATTAGATTTCATCCATATATATTATTGTTTCATATTGTCTAAAAACTTATTTTGATGAGTTTATATTATGTGTTTAAGTTTTATATTTATCAAAACTTATTTTAGAGATTATTGTCAAAAACAAGTATATTTCATCTTTTTTGTGCATTGGATTATATCCATACACATTATGCTTCAAAAAGTATTTAAATATCTCTTTTTGGATTTGAACAAGTTTTGAGAAAATCGTTTTCATTTTAAAAGTTTATTTTTGAAAAATACGGTTTTTGGTTTAATCTTTAAATTCTTAAACTCAAAAATAGTTCAAATTGTTTATAATATGTGTTGACTTTTGATCACACATATTCGTACTTCAAAGTATTTCAATGAATCTATTTTTGTGAAATTTATGAGATTTAATAGAATTTTTATGGGTTTTTAAAAGTTAGATTTTCAACCCTATAATACAGGATTTGGGCTGCTGGCGGTCGACCGACCGGTCGACTGAACCAGGGCTCGGTTGACCATTCGGTCGAGCGATATGCTCAAGGACATGCACAAGCCCATGACCTTAGGGCCGGTCGACCGTACGGTCCACCGATCCAGAGAGTCTGCTCTCTGGATTTGGCCCCGGTCGACCGATCTAGAGAGTGGGCTCTCTGGTTTTGGCCACGGTCGACCGAGCGGTCGACCGATAGGGCAATGGCCTGGGGCGATCGACCGGGCGGTCGACCGGCAACCCCAATGGTCAGAAATTAGACCGTTGGCCGGTCAACCGGCCAGTCGACCGACAGGTCAATCTGGCCCAACGGCTAGTTTTTGACAGCTCCTATAAAAAGGGACTTTTGGCCAAATTTTGTACAAGATTTTTGAGTGTTTTCAAGAGCTCTTTTACAGAGTTTCTCTTCAAGTTTAGAGCTTCATTTCCATATCCAAATAGAGTTTTTCAAGAGTGATTTTCTTTAGTTTTTAAAAGCTTTTCCTTGAGTTTCCACCTCCACAAATCTATTTTGTTTTCTCCTACAAGCTTGAGCTTTCCAATATTCATCCTCTAGGATCCTTATTGTGAGAGTGTTTGTTAGTGATCAAGAAAAGAGATCACTAAGTGTTTTTGTACTTTGGAGGAATTGTATAGGTTGAGGCCTTGGCGAGCTTGTGGGTTCGCATTGTGTAGAGTTCTTGAGGGAGCTCACTGTAAAGGTTGCGGCCTCGGCGAGCATAAGGTTGGCGTGTGTTGTTCTTGCAGGAACAAGTGAGGGACTTGCGGGTCCAAGGGTTCTTGAGGGAGTTCGTTACATGTGTTGTGATATTGAGTAATCTTGCGGGATCAATTATAGTGAAAATCCTTCATAATGGTGAAGGCAGGGACGTAGAACAAGGGGCTCGAACCTCGAAACAATTCTCTTATGTTTGCGATTGCTTATTTCTCTCTCTCCCACACTTGTGTTTATATCTTGCGTGCTTATTTCGTTCACATCTTTTATATGTTTGATATTTACTTGTGTGTAATTGATATATATGCTTGGCATTGTTTGATATCTTGTATGCTTATATTCTTGTCTATTTCTTATATACTTGATATTGTGTTTGTGCTTACACAAATATTGAACCAAGAGAGATATAGTAGCACCTCAACTCTTAGTCTAGATGAATCATGAGGAGAAAGTCCAGAGCCCTTCACCGGAATTCGACTTCACTCTTTGGTTATACGTTGTGTGTTAGCTTAATAATTTTTAGTTTGCAAAATAGTTTTTAGTTCCGCATTATTTGTGCATTTGATTAGCTAGTCACCTATTCACCTCCCTCTAGATGACCTATATGTAGAACATTTGAAACCTAGCAAAAATTGGTTTGTTGGGGTTTTTAAATGTTTAGATCATAATGAAATGGCCAGATCGAGAATTTGTATGTCTAAAGACATAGATCTAACCAACTCACTACTTTCGGCCATTCATTTTGCGCCGCTTGATGGATGGACAAAATGTATTCAAAATAATTGATTTTAGGTTTATAAATATTTGAAATAATATAGATCAACTTCAACGTGTATTCGAATGTCGGAGAGTTGTATTTGAGTTGGAAGGATTCAGGCTCAAATCCTTTTGGAAGGACACAAGTCTATATATATATATATATATATATATATATATATATATGAGGAATATGTAAATCAGCTGACACTGGAGGCAATTTCATCATACATCGCACTCAAAAATCATATCTCCTGAATTTTTTTCCTCGATCCGCCACATTATCATGTTCAAGTTCTAAGATATGTGCATATAAAAAATCAATTGAATTGGAGTTCGTTTACTCATTGATCTAATCGTTCCATTTTATTCTACTATTAAAAACTATTAATGTTTGAACCCAAAGAAAATAGAGTAAGCAAACTCTAAATCAGGTGATTTTTATATGTATATATTTTAAAATATGAAGATGATAATGTGCAATCGGATCTTGAAAATTCAATCAAAAACATGAGTTTTGAGTGCGACATAAGAGAAAATTGCCTCCTGTGCCACCTGATTCCCATCTCTCTCTCTCTCTATATATATATATATATATATATATATATATATATATATATATATATATATATATATATATATATATATATATATATATATATATATATATATATATGGGTTACTGTACCTCAGCCGACAGCTGAGTGAGTTTCTCAGCCGGCGGGACATGGTAACATAATAGCCACGAATTTGACATTAATTTTGGCGGACAAAAACCAAAAAAATCCCGCCCGAATAAGCCACCAGTCACTTCAACAACCGCTTTGATGAAAATACCCTCTCTTACAAATTTTTACTGTATGTAAAACCTTTCCTTCCAAAGAAAATTATAGATCTGAAATTTTCAGTTCATCAATCCGAAAAATTTAGTGTTATTATTTCCTAAATTTTTCGATCAATTTCGTTCAAAAATTTGTTCTTTTTAAAAAAAGATCAGATCAAGATCGCGCCAAAGAAATCATCAGCGGAAAAAGGTAAAGGGGAAACCTAGAAATAATAAATTTTTGTGATTTTGTAACCCTTAATAGTTAGATTTTTTTAGTTTTGATTTCCCTTTTTTTTGCTTTTTTAAATAAAAATACACTATTTTAATTTAACCTCAATTAAAAGTGTCTGATGAACTGAATTTTTCCAGGAAAATTTTGTCTTTCTTAAAATTTTCAAAAATATTAAGATGAAAAGATAATAGGAATTAACGATCTTAATAAAGATTTATTTTTTAAAAATTTTTAATTTTTTTAACACAGTGACCTAGATCACCGTGTTTTTTTATTCACTTTTTTCGACTTGGGTCACAGTTATTTAAATTAGCGACATGGGTTTATCCGACATTGGCCGCAGTTTTAAAAAAAATTTAAAAATTATTAATGTCCATGTGGTATTTAAGATTATTTTTTTTAAAACTCTGCGACTGATGTCGCAGTGTTGCTGTCCCTTTCTCTTTTTGGGGGTCTAGTCGCAGTCTATTTTTCTAAGTTAGCCTAATATGATACAATGACCCAGGTCGCAGTATGATGAAACAAAGTTCCCAATTAGTTAATTAATTGTGTTAATTATAAAATTGTATTTTCTGTCGCAGTGTAATATACAGTGCGACCCAGGTCGCAGTTTGATGAAACAAAGTACCTCATTAGTTAATCATTTGGTTTAATTAGAAATGGTGACCACTGTCGCAGTGTAATATAATAATGCGATCGTGGCACAGTGTTTTATATTTTATTAAAGACTACTGCGATCAAGGTCGTAGTCTTTTTTCTTTTCAAATTTTATTTAAAGGTAATGCGACCTTAATATTTTACTAATGTGTTAATGTTTCTGCATCTACAGGTAAGCAAGACCCGAAGGTTCATCCTATGAGATCGAGCCTAAAGCCTAAGTGCGAATTCATAAGAAAATTCAAAAGGCTGAATTTGTCAATGAATGAGACCCCGTTTGGTCCAATTTTCATGGCCTTCTAAAATGAGAAGTTTGGTGGTGAGAAAGTACTAAAATCAGACATAAGTGTGCTAAGACCAATATGATAGGGAGCCAAGGACCTTTTTAATTGGGAGCAAACAAATTGAGTTAACAGTAGAGGAAGTTGCTCTTACTTTTGGTCTTCCTATCATTGGCGTCGATTTTATTATGAATAAGATCTGTACAATAAAGGACAAAGAGGTTATAAAATATTATTTTCGTAATATAAAGAAGATACAAAAGTATCCATTGAAGAAGTTTTGGATGATCTTCTTGTCAAGAAAAGAAGGATGACTGAAAATAACTGAGCTTCTAGACATTTCTCCATGTGAATTCAGAACCTACAAAATAAATTGTTGAACTAAATAAAAAGACATAATTGAAAAACACACGTCTGAACTTTAATAAATAAAATTGCGACTAAGGTCGCAGATGTAAAGATAGCTGTAACTTCTGTATAAAAGACTGTGACCGTAGTCACGATTCTCAAGATGGCCAGGTTTTTAAAAAGAAATGTGTATAATAACTGAAAAAAATTGTCATTAATATATACTACGACTTTAAGTCACAGTTCTTACAATTTAGTGTATAAAAAGAACTAATTAAAAAACACACGTCTGAACTATAATAAATAGGACTGCGACTAAGGTCACAGTTGTAAAGATAGCTTTGACCACTAGAAAAATTGTTTTAATATATACTGCGAACGTAGTCGCAGTTCTTACAATTTAGTATATTAAATAGAATAACTGTGACTTTGGTAAAAGTGATTATTGTCCTGTAAAATAAAATCTAAGTCGCAGTTCCATCTGCGTTACACAAATTTTTTTACATATAAGAAATTGCGGGAAAAAAATTAACAAAAAGAATAAAATAAAAACCTCTTGATCAGAGTCTAAAGATCTCAATCCTTCAACATTTTTAATATTCTGGAAGAAGTTGAACCGGATGATATATGGTTCATATTTAAATCGGGAGATAGAGATCAGGGACGACGACGACCTGAATTAGCAGGAGAAGTGTTCTGCTCCGCCATCGACATTAAAATAGAAAATGAGATTTAGGTCTGCAAAGTAAAAAAGAAAAAAGAAAAACCTGATCCGGATACCGCTATTTTTAGAAAAAAATTTTATGGCATGAAAGGAAAACCTAAATCTGACAACGAGCGAAAAACGAAATAGGGGAGAAATAATAATAAACAATAGCGGGATAAAGTACCTTTACCGCGGGGGCATTTAGTAATTTCACTTATTCCAATAAGCGGGTCGCAACTTATTGGTGTGGCTAATAATGAGCCACGTCACCGCAGGCTGAGAGGGACTCTCAGCTGTCGGCTGGTATACATATTTCTGATATATATATATATATATATATATATATATATATATACACACACACACACACACACACACACACACACACACACACACACACATATATATATATATATATAGAGAATAATGTAAATCAGCTGACATAGGAGATTCTACCTCCATTATCGTTGATGTGGATCGATCTCAGCCCCAGATCTAAGACAGAGTAATAAAATTTATATTTTGCATTTAACCCCCTCTCTTCTCCCAATTAATCCCTCTCTTCTCCAGATAACCCCACTCAGATAAGATCCTCTCTCTCATCTCTCTCTCTCACTCAAATCCCCTTTCCCGATCACAGATCTCTCCCTCAAATCTCGCCGTTGCCCTCTGGAGGTCGCTGTCGCGCTCAAGCTCGCCAACGTCACCGTCCTCGATCTCAAACAACGTTGCCTTTTCATTTTGGCTCGTCGCCACCCTCTCTATATTCGCCGCCGTCCTATCGAGTTCACCACCGTTGGTTGCAGACTGGTGGAGGTCGCTGTCGCGCTCAAGCTCGCCGCAGCCTGACAAAACCCTCTCGAGCTCTCCCCCGAAATCTCAAGCCAACGCCGCCGCCCTTGATTTCAATGAACGCTGCCTTGATGTTGCAGAGCGCCGATCTCGCAGCGCCGCCCTCGCCCATCACCCAGTCTCAGGTCTCTAGTCGCCATCCTCTCAGTATGGATTCGTCGCCACAGTCACCGCCCCAACTGTAATCTCTCACTCACTCATTTTCTCTTTAATGGGGAAATTTTTTTCTTGTATACAAAAGAGTATCCATCCATTGACCCATGTCAAGGTTTAAAGAACAAAATTTTAAAGTGGTCCAAAAAATAAATAAAACCGATAGAGCCTAAACATGTACAGCTCATCTCTCAAGTGATAACAAGATCCTGAAACAAAGGAAGAAGGGAATTGAGAAACTAGCCGTTGTTGTTGGCAAAGAATGAGGCCAGAAGAAGAATAATTTTTTTTATGATCAGTGATTGAATGACTCTTTCTCAAGGATTTTAGTCTGAATTCCTTTTTGATTGGATTTGAGAATTCGAGGGATGATTTGTTTGGTTGTCGAATTTTGAATAATGTGCTAGAGATTAAAATCTAAAAATCTTTTGAATCAGAAAAAAGAAAAAAAGAAATCAAGAATCAAGATTCTTTTTTATATTCCTAAATTCGTTTCATTTCAACAATCCACACTATTGGTTGTAGCTTTCTTTTCCTTTCTTTTTTTTCCTTTCCTTATCTTTAAACTGTTGCATCAGTAAATCCAAAGAAAGAAAAAGGGAAGTTGGATGTCATCTAATATCTCATGGGGCCCGCATATGTATAATGTAATTTTACAGTTACTGAAAGCAAAATTTACAATCTACCTATCTTCTAAGCTTTGCAAGATGTTGAGCTGTATTAATTTCTAAAACACTAAACAAACATATTCAACATAATATGCAATTATAAGCATTCTTCATTGTTATTTTTTTGTTATTCTTTATGTTCAATTTTTTTTTTGTGCTTAAGCTTGGTTTGTGTGCTTCTTTTAAACTCTTCTAAGGAATGTATAGTGATGGAGGATATTGAAATGAATGACATTCTACCTAGTGGTTCAGAAGAACAAGAGACACAAAATTCAGCTAACGTGAATGTGGTGAATGAGAATCATAACAGATCTCTTACCGGAGAAAAACCATATATTGGTTTGGAGTTTTGTACACATGATGAGGCATACAATTACTATAATTCGTATGCATTTCAATATGGCTTTGGAATTCGTAAAGAATCTATTGTAAGTCAAGGTCTGATCCAAACAGAGTTATTTCTCGAACTTTTATGTGTAACAAGGCAGAAAATGACAGATAAAAGAGAATTGGGAAAACTCATCATTCGAAAACCTGACAAGAGAGTGGGTTGTGGAGCCAAAATGAAAATCAAGTGGACTACTTTGGACACATGGGTGGTTACTAAATTTGCGGGGGAGCACACATATGACATCACAAGTCCTAATAAAGTTATTCATCATTATTCTCATGGGAAGCAACATTGCACAAAGATTGCAAGGAGCTAATCTAAAAATTAAGTGAAGAAGGGATTACTGCTTCTAATATTTCCCGAGTTCTTAATGTTACCTATGGGAGTCAGGAAGGTTCACCACATTTCACACCACAACAATGCACCGATCATATCAGAAAAATAAGGAAGAATAACATCGGCAATGAATGCATTTCTATTATTAAGAATTTTCAAGACCGGAGAGCGATAGATTCAGATTTCTACTTTGCTATAGAGGTTGATCATTTAGGCATGATGAGGAGCATGTTCTGGGCTGATGGGAAATCAAGATCATCTTATTTAAGTTTTGGGGATGTGGTAGTCTTTGATGTTACATACCGGACCAACAATTTGTGTCTTCCATTTGCTCCATTCACAGGAGTAAACCATCATAGACAATCCACACTTGTCGGCTATGCATTGCATGTAGATGAGCAAGAAGATACATTTGTATGGCTCTTCACTCAATGGCTTAAGTGCATGCATGAACTTGCACCAAAAGCAATCATCACAGATCAAGATCCACAAATAGGGGGAGCTATAGCAAAGGTTTTCCCTAACACTCGACATCATTTTTGCTCTTGGCATATCGGCAAGCATATTGCAGAGAAGGAAGTATTGTTGAAGAGCCAATATGGAGATGAGTTCTCTAAGTTCTTTAATAACTGGTGTCGAGCTAGCACCATAAGCAAGTGTGAGGAACTGTGGAAAGCTCTAAAGGAAAAGTTTGAGACAAATGAAAATGCATCTAGCTGGTTATCGAAGATGTACAGATTGAGAGAACATTGGGTGAATGCATACCTGAAAGACGTATTTTGGGCAGGAATGACAAGCAGTCAGAGGAGTGAAAGTATCCATGCTTTCTTTGATGGCTTTGTTAATTTAAGAACTCAGCTTATGGAATTTATATGTCAATATGACAAAGCCATAAAAGCCCGTCGTGCCTCCGAAGCTCATGAAGATTTCATGAATCTAAATAACACCCGCCCAATGCGTCTTTCACACCCCCTTGAAGTGCAAGCTGGAAAAACATACAACAGAAAGGTCTTAAAGCTTTTTCAAACGGAGCTCCTTGCTGGTGTGTCACTTTTTCATGAAGAGCTCCAAAAAGAAAGATCGAAAAGAATTTTTAAAGTTCAATATTCTCTCGATGAGGAAGATAAGTGGGAAGATGTGACATTTGATAAGGTTGGCGAGCTTACCGTCACATGCACTTGTGCGATGCTTGAAACAAATGGTATTTTATGTAGGCACATCTTACATATCATGATTACTAATCTAGTGAAAGCTTTTCCACAAAGTTATGTGTTGCCTGGGTGGAAGATTGATGCAAGGCAAAGAAATATTGGATTTGCAAGCCTAAAGAATAATGAAAGAATTTGAGTTTTATATATGCATGTTAAACTCTCAAATAATTCTCCCCCTTTTTGTCAATCATCAACAAAGGGGTAAACAATCAAAACCATAGATAAAATGAGGGGTAAAAATCTTTCTCCCCCTTTTTAAGTCAATCAAAACAATAAAATAATGTTCTCCCCCTTTTTGTCTAAAACAAAAACAAAATCAATAAGGGGTGACTACAAACATGATATCAATTAAAAAATATGTCAATGAAGCATCTTGATACCAATAAACAAGGATCAATATATGTTATATGCTATATACATTCATGAAGAGGAAGACGCTAAGTTAGCTTCCCTACACATATGCATTAAGGCACGTGGCTCAAAGGATACTCATGTATAGTCAATAGTTTGGATAAGATGTACATATACATGAAGTTAAATATTGACACAAAATCAAGAGAAACTAAATCTTCATCAAGACAAATTTCATTTCAAGGTATATGTATGAATTGTCACACAAGAAGTATACATACATATCCCTTAAACACACTTTGAGTCCATAATAGATATTTGCATGAAAGGCAAATGACTCAAGGGGTATACATGTATATCTTCAAGTTTGGCAAAATACACATATACATGAAGTGAAACACACAATTATAAAACAAATCCAAAAATGGAATACAAGTTTGAAATGTATGAATCATCAAAACTAGACTATACTAGCACATCTAATGGGTTCAAATAAGCAATCAAGCTCAACATATATAGATTTATTTGTAGCCCACTCTATGTACAAGTATATAACTAGTCTTAATGAAAACAAACATCTAAACATATACTCAAAACATGAAGCATCAAAACAAATATAAAAGTCATCATGATAAAACTAAAACATGATTACTATGTAAATTCACATGTATTAGATTCATGATGTACACTATAGCTTAAACAAAAGTGAGAACACTAAGTATGATTCAAATAAGCATGTGTGTCTCAAATACTATACATGTATGTCAAGGATCTAATAAACATGGAATGAACATACTAATCCATAGACATTAAAAACATGCCATAAACAAATGAATATGAAAGCATGGGAGTTTAGGAATCGTTACCAAAACCTCAAGGCAACTCTCCTTGTCTCCAAAACTTGGTGGTCCTCTCCACCATCTCTTCCCTTGAAAGTGATGCATCCATATGATTTCCTTTTAGTACGGAACGCATCCACTCCAAGGTGCTAACACTCTCACGTCATGTGAGAGCCCACACCTACATCAAAAACTTTAGGGGTGGTGGTATTTGGTACCCATACTCTTTTGGGTCCATGGGGGTTAGTCCCTTCTCTAACCCAAACAAAGTTCTTTGCTAAATTCTCAACATGTAAACGATCATAGCAAAATTTAGCAAGATGGCCTTTTCGGCCGCAATGTGTACATGTGTACACATGAGCATACGTGTGATGGTGTCCGTGTGAAGCATGTGTATGCCGTGATGGGTGTGCATGCATAAAAGTTGGAACTTGTTTCTTTTGAACCAAGGATTCCAAGCGAGTGTGGTTCATGGCACATTGGCTCATAGTGGAGCCCAAACAATCTACCTTCTTCTTTAACATGCAAATATCATCATTAATCTTAGAAGAAGAGGTACATGCATTAGGTAGACTAGATGAAGAGGCTACACTAGCATGGCAAACATGTGCATCCATCTTATTTTGTAAAACATTATTTTTCTCTAAACAAGCATTCAAGTCATTTGAAATAGAAATAATTTTGTTTTTCAAAGCAACATTCTCTTTTAAAACAAAATCAATTTTAGAAGACAAGTTTTCATTCTTCTTTAAAAGGTTTTCACAATCATTTTTATTTTTCAAAAATTCATTTTCTTTTAATACAAGATTAAGTTGAGATCTTAATGAATCCCTATCATTAGAGATCTCCTCTTTCTCTTACAAAGCAATATTAAGTCTAGAATTCAAACACTTATTTTCTTTTTCTATTCCTAGACTTTTCTTTTTCAAAATCTTATACTTCTCAATTAATTTCTCACAAACAATTGAAAGTTCTTCATTCAAAGCATGTGGATCAACAATATCATTTCTTGAAGAACTAGCATCATCATCACTATCTAATGGAGTTTCCGAGTGTACCTCAAGGGAGTCATTCCTTGGACCATGTAGCATATAGAGTTAGATTCTCCACTAGATTCCTCTTCTTAGATTTGGACTTGAAGCTTGGAGGTGTTGGTGGTTGTCAATTTGTTCCACACTACAAAAGCGGAATCAAAATTAGAAACACATAAAAGATAATCTTTAGATAAAGTGCTTCTAATGGCCTCAAGGGCTTGTGCATTGGCCCCTATATGATTGCAATCACCAAGATAACATCTCTTGGTGGCGGCAAGGAAGACATGCAAACCTAGGGTTTTTAGGTACATGGACATCCTATACTTCCAAACATCAACGTTGGAAGGGTCAAAGCTAGGAGGGGTCATGAAGTCCATGGTAAACTATATATGAATGTGCAAACAAACAAATGCAAATGAGATTAGCAAGCAAATGGATCACTCCTAGGATGTTAAGCCTAAGTATCAGGAGCACTAGCTCTGATACCAATTGAAAAACACCTAGAGGGGGGGTGAATAGGTGTAAGTGCTAATCTAAGAAACTTATTGCAAACTAAGTGCGCTAAATGCGGAAGCTAATGCAAATTATGCACAAACTAATACAATACAACAAGTGTAGCCGAATTCCCCTTGCGAGGCTCTGGACTAACTCCCCTTGATTCCCCTTGAAATGGGTTGAGGTGCTATGTGAAGCTCTTGTTGGATGAGTATAAGTTAGGCATACACACACAAGCAATCCAAGCAATATGAAATACACACAATCAAGCCAAGCATATAATAGATATGACAATAAGAAATGCAAGGCACAACACAAGCAATATATGATATGAATGAATCAATGCTCAACACAAGCAAGTATGATATGATGATGAGTATGATGCTTTGCACAATTATAAGAGAGAGAGTTAGAGAGACAATGGATCAAAACGCAAACACCAAGATTTGTTTCGAGGTTCGAGCACCTTGTTCTACATCCCCGCCTACACCACCGTGTAGGATTTCCACTATCTCAACTCCCACCGAGGGAACCTCTACCGAAGAGGATTTCTTACAACTCTAGGAGTACCTAACTCCTCTCTCAATACAACCTCCACCGAGGCCAACAACAACCAACAACAACACCTCTACCAAAGAGGCTCACAACCAAACACAATCACCTCTACCTAAGAGGGATCCAAACCAACAACCCAATACAACAATCTCCACCTCTACCAAAGAGGGAGCAACTCAAGAAATCAAGGGTTTACAACAAGTGGTATATTTCAACCACAAACCTCTTTCCTTTTTCTTTTTCCACAAAACAAGATCCTAAATAGTTTAGGATAGAAGATATAGCTCAAGTGTGGAAAACTAGGTGTTTGGAAAACTAGCAACAAAGAAAATCACTTGGGAAAATCCTTCCAAAAGATATAGAATGAAAACCAAGACAAATCTCCCAAAATATTCTTTTCTTTGATTTTTCCAAAAACCTAAAACAATAAAGATTGAAGAATTAAAGCCCCAAACACTTTTGAAAACTTGTTTAAAAACCTCTAGAAACCAGAAATTTTTCTCCTTAAAAAACTTGGCCAAAATCCCCAAAGAGATGGAGTTTATATAGGCCAAACAGAAAACTAGCCGTTAGAGCTGAGCTGGCAGCTCTGACAGGCGTCGGTCGACCGGCCCGGTCGACCGCCAACGGTCAGAAAAGTGACCGTTGGGCACTAGCGGTCGACCGGCCCGGTCGACCGAAACATCCTGAGAGTTGAACTCTCAACTCGGTCGACCGGTCCGGTCGACCGACTACAATGTGTAGCCAGCGTGCACGTCTGTGCACATCGGTCGACCGACCCGGTCGACCGGCCACTTGGTGCGGTCGACCGGTCCGGTCGACCGAACTGGCCTGGCAGGCACAGTGCAGATCTGCACAGATACGGGATTTGAAAATAGGTCTTTTCACTCAATAAAAATCCCATAAATTCACAGTAAATCTAAAAAATAGTTTTAATCACAATAAAAACTGTTTTTCTAAAAACATGTCTTTCTAAAACTTGTTTTATCATTTTACTTTGATAACCAAACTTGTGATAAAAATTTCAAGACATATATCAATATATCAATTCATTTTAGAGTCTTGCAAATTTTATCAAAAACAAAACCTGTATTTTGTCAAACTTGATTTTTCCAAAACATGAATAGGGATATCAAAATAAGTTTGTTTACCAAGTTAAAGCATGTATGTATAAATAGAAAACATCTACTATACATATACCATATGTAAACTTGTTTTGATAAACTATTCATGAAAACCAAAACTCAATCATAAAACGTGTGTGATTTGTGCACTTGAGCATATCAACTATACTAAGCTTTACAAATGGATCTAAAACTCATAATCTAAACTAGGATACCTAAGTCTTCTTGACGATCTTCATCTCCAAGTAGACTCGGTCCAAACCTCCGTGATTCTCCAAGTGCAAAGGTATGATCTTTAAGCTTTGGCACCGGAATCACCATGATAAGCTTCTAATCATCTTGTTGAAGCTAATCATCAACTAATATCCTGTTAATGATCTGAAACTTAGAAACACAAGAATATTAGTAAACATAACTACATGAGTGTTGATCATCATCAAAACTAGAGTGGAAGGCCATTGGGCCAACAGAAAGTAGCATGCAACAATGTGGATCATAAGATTATGGGCCACTCGAGCCAAGTTCAATGATGCATTTGAATTGGTGTCAAAATCGGAGCCTCTTATGTCTAAACTTCATAATATGTTAGATAATTTAATCCTAGAGGCCAAGGAGGAAGTGACGCCCAAGGAGATATATGCTCGAGATTCCGACATTGAAAGTCAAGTTGAATCGAGTGCTCCTGTGGTGTTGAGAGATGGTGAAGAAATATTTGTTCGAGACCCCAATGGTCCTGTTAAAACAAAAGGTCGTCCAAGGTGTCCTACAAGATTACAATCAGGGTTTGAAGCATCACAAAGAAATAAGGAGATAAAACACAGAAAATGTGGGAAGTGCCGACGATTGGGGCACTATAGAACCATTGTATCGTAAGTAGAAATTCTTTTCTTTTTTTCACTGAGTTTTTATTTTATTTTGTTTTGTTGATAATTATGTATGGTTGTTTTCTTCTAAATTAGTATCTCAACCAGGACAAGCCAATCAAACTGGGTATGAAATCTCAAAGTGCACTTTCTTTTTATCTTCTTTCACCTTAGAAATATTTCTGATACTTGTACAAAATACATATTGCAGGATTGATTGATGGTTGCTGGAGCTTCTTTGGACCTTGAACTGAGAATGTTCAATTTTGGGAAAATAGTTGTTTTAGAGAAACTTTTAAGTATGATGTTTGGTGTTTGAAATTAATGATGTAGCAATGTATCAGAATGATGTAGCAATGTATCAGAACATGTTGGAATACTTGTATCAGAATATTTTTGAATGATTGTAGTGGTTTGTCCCTCTTATATTTGAATCATCTTTTATCTCAAATACTTGTTGAGTTATCTCAATTTAGTTTTGTATCTCATTTTGTGATGCTCAGCTTTCTTGAAATATTGTTAGTTTTGAGTTCAATGATATATGCTTCTCTATGTTGGAATTATAGTCCAAATTTGTGTTAGAATTATTGTTGATTTGAGCCAAAAAGTGCACAAAAATTCGTCCAGAGAGGCAACCACTCATCTCTGTTATGCTGCCCAGCATTGCCATTGCCATTCACAAATAGAATGTATTGACAAGATCAAATCAAGATCAATTCATACAATTCACAAATTGAATATGCAACATTCTTTCTTTTTGCAAGATCAAATGAGGAAAATTGAATGCATACATTGCCATAATTGAATACATTGAATACATTGCAAAAATTGATTACATTGCTACTGCTACTTGATCGTCCACTCCTTAATCTTTCCAGAACTTCGACGATGGAGCACCCTTTGGACATGCAAACCGGGAGAGACTGGCTGGCGAGGTGATTGGCGAGATCTGGGGCAGGATAAGTGGCTACACTGCTAACAAACCAAATCCCAAGATGGCAAGCTCAGTGAGGAATTTTGTCAAGCACATCTCATTTGCATCAACCTCCCTCTCTCCTGCAGCAATCTCTTGCTTCACCCTCTTCCTTCTGTCCATAGCCATTAACAATTCTAGCTCCAAATCCAACAACCTCCATCGACAACCTCCAAGGGCTTGAAATCGAGGGCGGCGACATTGGCTTAAGATTTTTCTCGAGAGGGTTTTGTCGTGCTGCGGCGAGCTTGAGCACGACGGTGACCTCCACCAGTCTGCAACCAACGGCGGTGAGCTCGATAGGACGGCGGTGAAGGTAGAGAGGGCAGCGACGAGCCAAAATGAAAAGGCAACGTTGCTTGAGATCGAGGGCGGCGACGTTGGCGAGCTTGAGCGTGACGGCGACCTCCAGAGAGCAACGACGAGATTTGAGGGAGAGATCTGTGATCGGGAAGGGGATTTGGGTGAGAGAGATGAGAGAGAATCTTATTTGAGTGGGGTTATCTGGGGAAGAGGGTTTAATTGGGAGAAGAGAGGGGGTTAAATGCAAAATATAAATTTTATTACTCTGTCTTAGATCCGGGGCTAAGATCGATCCACATCAACGACAATGGAGGTAGAATCTCCTATGTCAGCTGATTTACATTATTCTCATATATATATATATATATATATATATATATATATATATATATATATAAAGAGATGGGGAGAGAGACTGCTTTTTAATTTTAAAAAAAAAAAAAAATTCCCCATTGCTCGTTCAAATGTCGTAGCCGAACATCGTGCAATGTGTTTTCAACTTGTGAACTGACGTCCCTAATATCATTTTTGCGGCAATTGGGATTTGCAAAGCTCGCTTTTCGACAGAGATGCTTTGTGGCAACCAACTACTTATTCATATTTGGGCAAATTCAATATTTTGCGATCGGACCAAATCTGTGTCCATACTCACTTTGTCAAGGAAGAAGTAAATATTATATGCACTTATATATATGACATGACATAGACTTGTGTCCTTTCAAAAGGATTCGAGCCCAAATTCTTCCCACTCAAATTCAACCCTCCGACATTTGAATATAAGATCCACTTCATTAAAGTTGATCTATATTATTTCAAGTATCCATAAATCAAAATCAAGTGTTTGGAATACTTTTTTTCTCATCCATCAAGCGGCCAGAATAGACGGCCGAAAGTAGTGAATTGGTTAGATCTATGTCATTAGACATACAAATTCTCGATCCGGCCATTTCATTATGATCTAAACATTTAAAAACCCCTAAAAACTAATTTTTGTTAGGTTTCAACTGTTCTACATCGTTAAACTAACCAACTCACTATTTATGTCGTCCGTTTTTTCCCTACTTGATGCATGGTCAAAAGGTATACAAAACACTTAATTTTTGATTTATAGATACTTGAAATAATATAGATCAACCTCAACAGAGTGGATCTTGCATTCGAATGTCAGATGTTGGTATTTAAGTGGCAAGGATTTCACCTCAAATCCTTTTGGGAGGACACAAGTATATACAAACTCAAATACAAGCCTCCGACATTCGAATATAAGATCCACTACATTAAAGTTGATCTATATTATTTTAAGTATCTATACACCAAAAATCAAGTGTTTTGAATATTTTTTGTCCATCCATCAAGCGACGCAAAATGGACGGCCGAAAGTAGTGAGTTGGTTAGATCTATGTCTTTAGACATACAAATTCTCGATCCGGCCATTTGATTATGATCTAAATATTTTAAAACCCCTACAAACCAATTTTTGTTAGGTTTCAAATGTTCTGCGCCGTTAAACTAACCAACTCACTATTTAGGCCGTTCGTTTTTCCCCTACTTGATGCATGGGCAAAAAGTATTCAAAACACTTGATTTTTGGTTTATAGATACTTGAAATAATATAGATCAACTTCAACGGAGTGAATCTTGTATTCGAATGTCAGAGGGTTGAATTTGAGTGGGAAGGATCCGGGCTCGAATCCTTTTGGAAGGACACAAGTCTCTCTCTCTCTCTCTCTCTCTCTCTCTCTCTCTCTCTCTATATATATATATATATATATATATATTATATATATATATATATATATATATATATATATATATATATATATATAATGAGTTAATCCCCTAAGAACTGTTCTCAAATATTTCTGTGAGAACTTTTATGTGGGCCGTCGAATCTGATAGAGATCTGATTTTTATTTGAATTGATCTATCAGATCCGACGGCCCACATGAAAGTTCTCATAGAAATTCGCGAGAATAGATCTTAGGGGATCAACTCACTATATATACACACACACTTGTGTCCTTCCAAAAGGATTTGAGTCTGAATCCTTCCAACTCAAATACAACCTTCTGATATTCGAATACAAGATCTACTCCGTTGAAGTTGATCTATATTATTTCAAGTATTTATAAATAAAAATCAAGTTTTTTAAATATTTTTTGCCCATCCATCAAACGGCGCAAATTAGACAGCCGAAACTAGTGAGTTGGTTAGATTTATGTCTTTAGACATGCAAATTCTCGATCCGGCCATTTGATTATGATCTAAACATTTAAAAACCCCTACAAACCAATTTTTGTTAGGTTTCAAATGTTCTATAGCGTTAAACTAGCCAATTCGCTATTTAAGCCGTCTATTTTTTCCCTGCTTGAAGCATGAGCAAAAAGAATTCAAAACACTTGATTTTGGGTCTTTAAATATTTGAAATAATATAGATCAATTTTAACGGAGTGGATCTTATATTCAAATGTCGGATATTGGTATTTGAGTGGGAATGATTCGGCCTCAAATCTTTTTGAAAGGACACAAGTCTCTCTCTCTCTCTCTCTCTCTCTCTCTCTCTCTCTCTCTCTCTGAAGCAGATATCTGATAAACAAGAGTCTCATGATGCAGAGGACCATTCTAAGGAGGTGTGTGACACTGGTTGTCAAAGTCCTGACACAGGCCACCAAGATGAAATTCATGTAGCAAGTTCAGCATCAGAAAAATCAAATACAAACCAATCTTGCAATGACACAGATCAAGAAGTGGGAGGGGTAGCAACCAAAAAGTAGATGACATGCACATAAATGATGTGCATGAGGAGGATGTGTTTACAGGGACTATTGCTTTTGATAATCAGGAATGGGAAATAGCTGCGCAGAATGCTAAACAAGAAAAAATAAAGGAAGAAACAAGCTGAAAGGAAGGGGAGGCAGAGTTTGCTTGCTAAGTCCCACGGGAGGCAAACCAGGGCTACTACTGGGACTTTCAAAAACAAGTAATGCCAATATTGATATGGAATGTGAGGGGACTGAATAAGAAGGAGAGGAGGCAAGACCTTAAGGAGCATCTGATAAAATGGACTCCCAGTGTGCTAGTGTTGGTTGAAACAAAGGTCAAGCCTAACAAAGAGTACAGAATTTTGAAATGCTTGCCTGGGTGTTGGGAATACACAAATAATATGAGTTCTCAAATTTAGGGAGAATTTGGGTGTGCTGGAATGCTAGAGTGTGGAAATGCCAGGTTGTTAACAAATCCATGCAACAAGTCACTATTAAGAGCTGCAAATGAAGGAGGCTTTATGATGATGCTTACAGCAGCATATGGTTCTAATTGGCAAAGTAGGAGAACTGAGTTATGGAAGAATCTACAAAGCATCCACCGAAACCGCTACTCACTTCCTTGGGCAGTTGTAGGAGTTTTCAATGTGGTAAGATTTTCTTGTGAGAAAATTGGAGGCAGAACACTATCATATACCCAGCTGCAAGACTCCAATGAATGCATAAATAGATGCTCTCTCTCTCTCTCTCTCTCTCTCTCTCTCTCTCTCTCTCTCTCTCTCTCTCTGTGTGTGTGTGTGTGTGTGTGTGTGTGTGTGTGTGTGTGTGTGTGTGTGATATCAGAAGTACTGGGGGGTTGTGGACATGGACCAACATGGGCATGGGCTCAAGTAGAATGGTTGTCAGATTGGATAGAGTAACATGTATCAATGGATGGATTGATATGCTACCAAGCTCCTTTTTCCAATACCTGCATCACTCCACTAGTGACCACTCCCCAATGTTATTAAGGCTGATTGAGCAAACAAAGTCTTACCTTAAAACTTTCAGATACTTCAACTACTGGGCAAACTATGCAGGTTAGAACAAGTGGTTAAAGACACTTGGGAATCAACAGTGGCTGGTCATAGGCAATATCAGGTTGTAGTGAAGCTGAAGAAATTAAAATATGCCATAAAGATTTGGAAGGAGCAGACAAAATACATACCTTAAAGTAAGATTAAACAAGCTAAAAGGCAGTTAGAAGACATCCATGGTAACCTAATCAATGATGCTATGAATCTAATATGACATAGGAGAGAGAGTGACTTGCAGGGGCAACTAGGATTCTGGCTATCTAAAGAAGAGGAGGAAATTTGACAAAAGAGTAGAGAGAGCTGGTTGAAACTGGGAGACAAAAACACTAAATTTTTCTATAATGCATGCAAAGTAAGGAACCATAAAAATCAGATAAACCACTTGATAGCTGCAGATGGTGCAAGGATTGCAAATGAAGAGGAGCTCAGGGAATCTGCTGTTTCCTTCTATGAGAAATTATTTAATTCAGACTCCTATAGCTCTATATTTCCAGCATTAATAGTCAAAAAAAAGCTAACCCAAGAAGCTGCAGAATGGCTCATCCAGACCTGTATCAGACAGAGGTGAAAAAGGCAAACTTTCAATTCAATTTTGGCAAAGCCCCCGGATCTGATGGATATAATGCACATTTCGACCAGAAACACTGGCATATTGTGGGAGAGGAAGTCACTAGTGCAATCAGATCATTTTTCCAACAAGGTAATTACTGAAAGAACTCAAATCACACACTACTCACCTTGGTTCCTAGAAGTACAAATGCAAGCTCTCTGTCAGATCGCAGACCTATTTCTTGCTGCCAGCTTCTATACAAATTTGTATCCGAAGTCTTAAGCAATAGGTTGAAGCAAGTAGTGGGAGGATTAATATCAAAAATCAAACTGCTTTCCTATCTGGTAGAAGCATAACAGATTGCACCCTACTTGCTCATGAACTAATAAGGGCTTTCAAGAAAAGGTCATATCAAAGATATGTTTGAAAGTTGATTTGCAAAAGGCTTTTGATAGTGTGAATAGAAAGTTTGTATCACATTATGCAAAGCATGGGATTTCCAGAAAGGTGGATAATCTGGATAAGGGAATGTATTGACTGCCCTACATTTTCCATTATGATAAACGGAAGCCGTTGGGATATTTCTCCAGTAATAAGGGGATTAGGCAAGGAGATTGCCTGTCACCCTACATAATTGTGCTGATTATGGAGTTCTTTTCAATCCAAATGGATTTGTCTCTTGCAGCTGGAGCCATAAGACCTATCAGTAAGGGGAGGTGAACAAGTAGTGTCACACTTGCTATTTGTGGATGACATGCTCATATTCACTAAAGAAGATGCCTATTCATTAAAGAAATTGATGCAGTGCTGGAGTTATTGAAAGTAAATACTGGATTGTCCATTAACAAATCAAAGAGTAAAATATACTTTAGTAAAGGATGCCAAAACAAGCAAACATTGAAGGAGGTCACAGGAGTGGAAGAAGGTAAGCTGCCCTCAAGATACCTGGGGATTCCTCTTGCTATCAACTACTTAAAAGCTAGGAATATGCTTGCCTCATTGACAATTGCAGGGAACGGATAGAAAGCTGGATGTCTTCTACTCTTTCTCAGGAAGGGTAGAACTGATTAAAACATTTATGTTAGGCACTACCCAATATTGGAGTCAGGCATTTCAGTTCCCAGCATCTGTCATTAAGACACTGGAGAGCCTATTTGCAAAGTTCCTATGGAGGGATAAGATGCATGCATGGGCTTGGGAGAGCCTCTGCAAAGCTAAAGCTGAAGGGGCCTAGCTATAAGAAGATTCAAAGATATAAATATTGCAGCTGGACTCAAATTAGTGTGGAGAGACTGCACAGACCCTGATTCTATCTGGAATGCATGGTTGAGAACTACTCATGTTGGGGGCAGAAATTTTTGTGAAGCCCCAGTACACTTGCTACACTCTGGCACATGGAAATTCATTGCTGGCAGCAGACAATTAGCTAAAAAGCATATGAAAAGGAGTATAGGCAATGGTGAAGAAACATCCCTCTGGCATGCCCCTTGGTTGAAGGAAGGATCTCATTGGTAGGGGGGACAATGAGGTTTTAACCAATCCAAGATGGAAAGTTAGAAAGCTGATAGGAAATAACTCCTGGCAACTATCTATCCCATGCTTAGCTAGCATCTGGCATTTAGTGTGAAGACTGATATTCATGCACAACACAGTGACTGGTGGAAGTGGACTGCAAATGTTAAGGAGAATTTCAATTTAAAATCAGGTTGGAATCTTGCGAGGCAACCTGCAGAATTATTTGACTTTCATCATCTAATCTGGATCCCGGCTCACTGCCGTAAAATGGCAACATGTGATGGGGACATCTCTCCAGGATTGCGATTCTACACCAGGAGGCGTCGTCGCACACTTTCAGTTTGGTTCGATTAGGGCTGGGAAAGTCAACTTAGCTATTTTTCCCTTTTTATTATAATTTTTATTTATTTGGCAGTTCTTTTAGTCCCATATCGGTTGTAATGGGATCTTTCTGTTGATGTAGGCCTATTTAAGGCCAAGACTGGTATTGTTATTAGTAGTTTTGGAATGAATGAAAATTACTTTTAAGCTTTGTAGCCTGTGTGCTTTGGGTGAGAAACCCTAGGGAGAGAATCCCGTCTGGTTCCCCGTCATTTTCCTATCAGGGCCAGGTTTCGACAGCGGGAGCTGTATAAATGCTGTGTCCTCTAGTTTGATTTCAAAGATAGGGTTGAAGACGGTCCCTCACCCTAGTCCGTACAAAGTTACCTGGATTAACACATCATCGATGGAGGTGAATGAACGATGTCTTGTACCTGTGCAATTTGCCACCTATAAGGATAAAATTTGGTGCGATGTAATAACAATGGATGCAGGACATGTGATTCTTGGTCGACCTTGGTTATTTGATATGGACGTGACTTTGTGGGGAAAGTCTAACACTTGTACTTTTAACTATGAAGGACAACGGATCAAACTAGTCCCGAGTCAACCCAGGTCCAAACAAGAGAAAAAGCCAGTGGACACGAGCAAAGAGAAGAAGCTCAACTTCATCAGCCCTAAAGAAATTGAACAAGAAATGAGTAGTGGGGCACAAGTCATAGTTTTGCTTGCTCGGGAAGTAGCGAAAGAGTCTCATGAAATGATTCTTCCTGAAGTGGCCCCTGTTATCACAAAGTTTGCTGATGTATTTCCTGACGACCTCCCTGTTGAACTGCCACCAATGCGGGACATTCAACATGCCATTGATCTAGTTCCGGGAGCCACTCTACCCAACTTGTCGCACTATCGAATGAACCCAATAGAACATGCTGAATTACAGAGGCAAGTTGAAGAGTTGTTGAGCAGAGGGTTCATACAAGAAAGTTTGAGCCCTTGCGCGGTCCCTGCACTGTTAACGCCGAAGAAAGATGGGACATGGCGTATGTGTGTGGATAGCCGTGCTATCAATAAAATAACGATAAAATATCATTTTCCAATCCCCATATTGGATGATATGCTTGACATGATGACAGGTGCTACCATCTTTTCAAAAATAGATTTGAAGAGTGGTTATCATCAAATCAGTATTCGCTCAGGAGATGAATGGAAAACAGCCTTTAAAATGAAGGATGGGCTGTATGAGTGGATGGTCATGCCTTTCGGCTTGTCTAATGCTCCAAGCACTTTTATGAGAGTGATGACACAAGTATTGCGACCCTTCATCGGAAAGTTTGTAGTCGTATATTTTGATGACATCCTCATTTATAGCAAATCAAAGGAGCAACATTTGGACCACCTCACGCAAGTTTGTGTAGCTTTGAGAAAGAAAAGTTTATATGCCAATCCTAAGAAATGTACCTTTCTTACCGACAAAGTCATTTTCCTAGGAGTGGTTGTTTCTTCACAAGGTGTCTCTGCAGATCCCGATAAAATCAAAGCTATCGTGGAATGGCCAGAACCATGCAATATTCGAGAAGTAGAAGTTTTCATGGATTAGTCACTTTCTACAGACGTTTTATTCGAAACTTCAGTACGATTATGGCTCCGATTACTGATTGCTTAAAAAAAGAGGACTTCGAATGGACTAGAACTGCTGCCAAGGCGTTTCGGGAAATCAAAGAGAGAATGACAGAAGCTCCTGTTATGAGGCTCCCAGATTTCACGAAAGTTTTTGAAATTACTTGTGATGCCTCAGGCGTTGGGATAGGTGGTGTTTTAAGTTAAGAAAAGCATCCCGTTGCCTATTTTAGCGAAAAGTTAAATGATGCTAAGCAACGGTACTCTACCTACGATAAGGAGTTCTATGCGGTAGTGCAAGCCCTGCGTTATTGGCGCCATTACTTGTTACCGCAAGAATTCGTCATTTATTCCGACCATGAAGCCCTTAAGTATCTCAACTCTCAAAAGAAGTTGAATTCGAGGCATGGTAGGTGGGTAGAATTCCTTCAAGATTACACCTATGTCCTCAAGCATAAGGCCGGGGTGGAAAATAGGGTCGCTGATGCTCTTAGCCGTCGTCGCGCTTTACTTTCTGTCATGAGTACGGAAGTGGTTGGTTTCGAGAAGATCAAAGAAACTTATGAGTCCTGTCCTGATTTTGGAAATATATACACTGTATTAAGGGATAGTTTGACACATGAGATTGATGGTTTTCTTCTGCAAGACGGATATTTGTTTCGCTCTCGTCTGTTGTGTATCCCTCGTACCTCATTGAGAGAATTTCTGGTATGGGAATTACACGCAGGGGGACTTGCTGGACACTTCGGGCGAAATAAAACAATTGAAGCTGTCGAACATCATTTTTATTGGCCGAGCTTAAAAAGAGATGTTGCAAGACTTGTTAGTCAATGTCGTACATGTCAACTCGCCAAGCAACAAAAACAAAATACTGGTCTCTACACCCCTCTACCAGTCCCTAACTGTCCTTGGCAAGATGTCAGTATGGATTTCGTGTTAGGTTTACCAAAAACAGCAAGGAAGCATGATTCCATACTTGTGGTTGTAGACCGTTTTTCCAAGATGGCTCACTTCTTGCCATGTTCCAAAACGTCGGATGCATCTCGGGTTGCTACAATCTACTTTGATGAAGTTGTTAGGCTACATGGACTACCCAAAACAATTGTCTCAGACAGGGATGTTAAATTTACGAGCTACTTCTGGAAAACCCTGTGGCATAAAATGGGAACTAAACTTCAGTTTTCTACGGCCTTCCATCCACAAACTGATGGCCAAACTGAAGTAGTCAATAGAAGTCTTGGTAATCTGTTACGATGTTTAGTGGGTGAGAATCTTAGAGCATGAGATCTTGTGTTACCTACTGCTGAGTTTGCATACAACAGTTCTGTCAATAGAACCATAGGCATGAGTCCATTTGAGATAGTGCATGGTTATCAACCTAGGCAACCTATAGACTTAATTCCTATGGTACCCCATCATACTAGGATGTCTGAGTCAGCTGCATCATTTGCATCACACATTCATGACTTGCATAAGGAGATCAGCAACCAAATTCAGAAAAATAATGCAAACTATAAAGCTTATGCAGATTTGCACAGGAAAGTACATGAGTTTAACGTAGGAGACTACGTGATGGTTCGGATTCGACCAGAACGGTATCCTTCGGGTACCGTGAAGAAATTGCACGCACGTAGTGCGGGACCATTCAAAATTTTGAATAAAATTAATTCAAATGCATATATAGTAGATCTCCCACCGAATTTTGGAATTAGTCCCTCTTTTAATATTGAAGATTTGATTACTTATAAAGGGCCCAATTTTTCCCCTGATAATCCTTTATTGGATGAGCCTTCCCCTGTGCCACCTCCTGAGAGACCCTTATTACCTCCTCTTCCCCAAATACATCCAACCCATATGGCAGATCAAATTGATGAAATTATTGATGATCAGATTGTCTCTACTAGAGACGGTGATTATCACAGATTTTTGGTTCGTTGGAAAGGGCTGCCTGATTCTGATAACACTTGGATTAATCGAGAGGAACTCCAACGGTTGGACCCTGATCGTCTGGAGCATTATGAAAGCCGTGGAGGTTCACGTTCGACAGAGTCGAGTTTTTCCCAACCCCGAGGGAATGATGGGGACATCTCTCCAGGATTGCGATTCTACACCAGGAGGCGTCGTCGAACACTTTCAGTTTGGTTCGATTAGGGCTGGGAAAGTCAACTTAGCTATTTTTCCCTTTTTATTGTAATTTTTATTTATTTGGCAGTTCTTTTAGTCCCATATCGGTTGTAATGAGATCTTTCTGTTGATGTAGGCCTATTTAAGGCCAAGACTTGTATTGTTATTAGTAGTTTTGGAATGAATGAAAATTACTTTTAAGCTTTGTAGCCTGTGTGCTTTGGGTGAGAAACCCTAGGGAGAGAATCCCGTCTGGTTCCCCGTCGTTTTGGTATCAGAGCCAGGTTTCGACAGCGGGAGCTGTATAAATGCTGTGTCCTCTAGTTTGATTTCAAAGATAGGATTGAAGACGGTCCCTCACCCTAGTCCGTACAAAGTTACCTGGATTAACACAGCATCGATGGAGGTGAATGAACGATGTCTTGTACCTGTGCAATTTGCCACCTATAAGGATAAAATTTGGTGCGATGTAATAACAATGGATGCAGGACATGTGATTCTTGGTCGACCTTGGTTATTTGATATGGACGTGACTTTGTGGGAAAGTCCAACACTTGTACTTTTAACTATGAAGGACAACGGATCAAACTAGTCCCGAGTCAACCCAGGTCCAAACAAGAGAAAAAGCCAGTGGACACGAGCAAAGAGAAGAAGCTCAACTTCATCAGCCCTAAAGAAATTGAACAAGAAATGAGTAGTGGGGTACAAGTCATAGTTTTGCTTGCTCGGGAAGTAGCGAAAGAGTCTCATGAAACGATTCTTCCTGAAGTGGCCCCTGTTATCACAAAGTTTGCTGATGTATTTCCTGACGACCTCCCTGTTGAACTGCCACCAATGCGGGACATTCAACATGCCATTGATCTAGTTCCGGGAGCCACTCTACCCAACTTGCCGCACTATCGAATGAACCCAATGGAACATGCTGAATTACAGAGGCAAGTTGAAGAGTTGTTGAGCAGAGGGTTCATACAAGAAAGTTTGAGCCCTTGCGCGGTCCCTGCACTGTTAACGCCGAAGAAAGATGGGACATGGCGTATGTGTGTGGATAGCCGTGCTATCAATAAAATAACGATAAAATATCATTTTCCAATCCCCATATTGGATGATATGCTTGACATGATGACAGGTGCTACCATCTTTTCAAAAATAGATTTGAAGAGTGGTTATCATCAAATCAGTATTCGCTCGGGAGATGAATGGAAACAGCCTTTAAAATGAAGGATGGGCTGTATGAGTGGATGGTCATGCCTTTCGGCTTGTCTAATGCTCCAAGCACTTTTATGAGAGTGATGACACAAGTATTGCGACCCTTCATCGGAAAGTTTGTAGTCGTATATTTTGATGACATCCTCATTTATAGCAAATCAAAGGAGCAACATTTGGACCACCTCACGCAAGTTTGTGAAGCTTTGAGAAAGGAAAGTTTATATGCCAATCCTAAGAAATGTACCTTTCTTACCGACAAAGTCATTTTCCTAGGAGTGGTTGTTTCTTCACAAGGTGTCTCTGCAGATCCCGATAAAATCAAAGCTATCGTGGAATGGCCAGAACCATGCAATATTCGAGAAGTGAGAAGTTTTCATGGATTAGTCACTTTCTACAGACGTTTTATTCGAAACTTCAGTACGATTATGGCTCCGATTACCGATTGCTTAAAAAAGAGGACTTCGAATGGACTAGAACTGCTGCCAAGGCGTTTCGGGAAATCAAAGAGAGAATGACAGAAGCTCCTGTTATGAGGCTCCCAGATTTCACGAAAGTTTTTGAAATTACTTGTGATGCCTCAGGCGTTGGGATAGGTGGTGTTTTAAGTTAAGAAAAGCATCCCGTTGCCTATTTTAGCGAAAAGTTAAATGATGCTAAGCAACGGTACTCTACCTACGATAAGGAGTTCTATGCGGTAGTGCAAGCCCTGCGTTATTGGCGCCATTACTTGTTACCGCAAGAATTCGTCATTTATTCCGACCATGAAGCCCTTAAGTATCTCAACTCTCAAAAGAAGTTGAATTCGAGGCATGGTAGGTGGGTAGAATTCCTTCAAGATTACACCTATGTCCTCAAGCATAAGGCCGGGGTGGAAAATAGGGTCGCTGATGCTCTTAGCCGTCGTCGCGCTTTACTTTCTGTCATGAGTACGAAAGTGGTTGGTTTCGAGAAGATCAAAGAAACTTATGAGTCCTGTCCTGATTTTGGAAATATATACACTGTATTAAGGGATAGTTTGACACATGAGATTGATGGTTTTCTTCTGCAAGACGGATATTTGTTTCGCTCTCGTCTGTTGTGTATCCCTCGTACCTCATTGAGAGAATTTCTGGTATGGGAATTACACGCAGGGGGACTTGCTGGACACTTCGGGCGAAATAAAACAATTGAAGCTGTCAAACATCATTTTTATTGGCCGAGCTTAAAAGAGATGTTGCAAGACTTGTTAGTCAATGTCGTACATGTCAACTCGCCAAGCAACAAAAATAAAATACTGGTCTCTACACCCCTCTACCAGTCCCTAACTGTCCTTGGCAAGATGTCAGTATGGATTTCGTGTTAGGTTTACCAAAAACAGTAAGGAAGCATGATTCCATACTTGTGGTTGTAGACCGTTTTTCCAAGATGGCTCACTTCTTGCCATGTTCCAAAACGTCGGATGCATCTCGGGTTGCTACAATCTACTTTGATGAAGTTGTTAGGCTACATGGACTACCCAAAACAATTATCTCAGACAGGGATGTTAAATTTACGAGCTACTTCTAGAAAACCCTGTGGCATAAAATGGGAACTAAACTTCAGTTTTCTACGGCCTTCCATCCACAAACTGATGGCCAAACTGAAGTAGTCAATAGAAGTCTTGGTAATCTGTTACGATGTTTAGTGGGTGAGAATCTTAGAGCATGAGATCTTGTGTTACCTACTGCTGAGTTTGCATACAACAGTTCTGTCAATAGAACCATAGGCATGAGTCCATTTGAGATAGTGCATGGTTATCAACCTAGGCAACCTATAGACTTAATTCCTATAGTACCCCATCATACTAGGATGTCTGAGTCAGCTGCATCATTTGCATCACACATTCATGACTTGCATAAGGAGATCAGCAACCAAATTCAGAAAAATAATGCAAACTATAAAGCTTATGCAGATTTGCACAGGAAAGTACATGAGTTTAACGTAGGAGACTACGTGATGGTTCGGATTCGACCAGAACGGTATCCTCCGGGTACCGTGAAGAAATTGCACGCACGTAGTGTGGGACCATTCAAAATTTTGAATAAAATTAATTCAAATGCATATATAGTAGATCTCCCACCGAATTTTGGAATTAGTCCCTCTTTTAATATTGAAGATTTGATTACTTATAAAGGGCCTAATTTTTCCCCTGATAATCCTTTATTGGATGAGCCTTCCCCTGTGCCACCTCCTGAGAGACCCTTATTACCTCCTCTTCCCCAAATACATCCAACCCATATGGCAGATCAAATTGATGAAATTATTGATGATCAGATTGTCTCTACTAGAGACGGTGATTACCACAGATTTTTGGTTCGTTGGAAAGGGCTACCTGATTCTGAAAACACTTGGATTAATCGAGAGGAACTCCAACGGTTGGACCCTGATCGTCTGGAGCATTATGAAAGCCGTGGAGGTTCACGTTCGACAGAGTCGAGTTTTTCCCAACCCCGAGGGAATGATGGGGACATCTCTCCAGGATTGCGATTCTACACCAGGAGGCGTCGTCGCACACTTTCAGTTTGGTTCGATTAGGGCTGGGAAAGTCAACTTAGCTATTTTTCCCTTTTTATTGTAATTTTTATTTATTTGGCAGTTCTTTTAGTCCCATATCGGTTGTAATGGGATCTTTCTGTTGATGTAGGCCTATTTAAGGCCAAGACTGGTATTGTTATTAGTAGTTTTGGAATGAATGAAAATTGCTTTTAAGCTTTGTAGCCTGTGTGCTCTGGGTGAGAAACCCTAGGGAGAGAATCCCGTCTGGTTCCCCGTCAACATGCCTGCTAAGAGCTCTGAAAAGAAAGCGGCTAACTAAAGACAAGCTCACACAAATTGGAGTAATCCAAGGTAATATTTGCTCGCTGTGTAATTCTCAACCTGAAACTATTGACCATTTGTATTTCGAATGCAGCTACTCTAGATATCTATGGGCATTATGCAAATTGAAGTTGGGGATGGATCAACAAATTAACTTGCTAGCTGAGGAGGCCAAAGTACTGAGAATACCTTCAAGACAAAAACTAAAATCTCAGCTCTTGCAAAGCTGGCTTTGGCTGCCACAGTATGGCATAGATGGAAGGAGCGAAACAGCCGGATATTCACCAAAAAGGTACCACCAAATTTCAGAGATTCAAATGTATTGCTCAAGATGTGCTGGGACTGCTTCAAGGCTGCAAATGGGAGCAGGAACCGGATGAAGCAAAAGCTAATTTGCTGCAAAATTGTAGCAGGGACCCGGTTGAAGAATGACAGATGTATTAGAACACCAAATTGACTGTATATTTCCTTTGGTCCCTTTTGTGTTAGAAGGAAGCAGTTTTTTTTTTTAGTTTTTTTTGGGAAGCAGGTGAAAGAAGGATAACATTAGAAAAGAATAACTTGTACACACATGTTAACTGAGTGTAAGAAGGAGGCTAGTTGTAAATTATGACATCCTTTGAAGTGGATCAATCCTGTTGAAGCCAAGATTGGGTGACGACTATGGTCCTCTCCCCAATCTTCAGGCTAAAACAGGAACTGGCTCATGAATTAGGATGTGTATATAATAAAATTCTTTAATCTTTCATATATATATATATATATATATATATATATATATAGATATATATATATATATATACACATATATATATGTATGTACATATATATATACATACATATATATATGTATGTACATATATATATACATACATATATATATGTATGTACATATATATATATATATATATATATATATATATATATATATATATATATATATATATATATATATAGAGAGAGAGAGAGAGAGAGAGAGAGAGAGATTTGTATCCTTCCAAAAGGATTTGAGCGCGAATCCTTCCAAGTCAAATACAACCCTCCGACATTCCAATACAAGATCCACTTCATTAAAGTTAATCTATATTATTTCGAGTATCTATAAATCAAAAATCAAGTGCTTTAAATACTTTTTGCCCATGCATCAAGTAGGGAAAAACGGACAGCCTAAATAGCGAGTGGGTTAGTTTAACGGTGTAGAACATTTGAAACCTAACAAAAATTAGTTTGTAGGGGTTTTTAAATGTTTAAATCATAATCAAATGACCGGATCAAGATTTTGTATGTCAAAAGACATAGATCTAACCAACTCACTACTTTCAGCCCTCTATTTTACGCCGCTTGATGGATGAGGCAAAAAGTATTCAAAACATTTGATTTTTGGTTTATAGATACTTGAAATAATATAGATCAACTTCAACAGAGTGGATCTTGTATTCGAATATCGTAGGGCTATACTTGAGTTAGAAGGATTCGAGCTCAAATCCTTTGGAAGGACACAATATATATATATATATATATATATATATATATATATATATATATATATATATATATATATATATATATAAAGTTGATCTCCGTTGAGCGGTTCTCACATATTTCTATGAGAACTTTCATGTAGGACGTCAGATCTGATAGAGATTTGATTTTATTTAATATGATTTATCAGATCCGACGACCTACATGAAAGTTCTCACAGAAATTCATGAGAACCGTTCTTAATAGATCAACTCCATATACATACATACATACATACATACATACATACATACATACATACATACATATATATACATATATATATATATATATATATATATATATATATATATATATATATATATATATATATATATATAAAGAGAGAGAGAGAGTGTGTCCTTCCAAAAGAATTTGAGGCCAAATCTTTCCCACTCAAATACCAACATCCGACATTCAAATACAAGATCCACTCCATTGAAGTTGATCTATATTATTTCAAGTATTTATAAACCAAAAATCAAGTATTTTGAATACTTTTTTTCTCATGCATCAAGTAGGGAAAAAACGGACGGCCTAAATAGCGAGTTGGTTAGTTTAACGGTGTAGTGTTGGTCCAAAGGCCCATCACTCTACTTTTGATGATGATTAACTCATGTAATTATAGTACTAATGATCTTGTGTTTAATAAGTTTCAGATATTCAATCAAGATCTTAGTCGGTGTTTAGCTTCAACAAAAGATTCGAAGTCAAGTTTTGAAGCTAACACGTGCTAATTCAAGAGCTCATGCTTCAAGATCGCATCAAGTACTTAAAGAGGAATCTAGCTCTTTGGATCATGTTTGGACCAAGTCAAGATGGTGAAGAAGATTTTAAAGACTTGAGTCATGTCTGTAAGTTTTAAGATTTTTGTTTTAGGATAAAATGTAAATGATAGATTAATTGTGGATTTCTTAAGCTCATTTACACACACACAAAATTTATATATCATTTTCATAAACAATAAGTTTTAGTTTAAGTTTTGGTTCTGAGCTTCAAAGAATATACATATTGGTTTCGTGATTAGATTTCATCAAAACAAGTTTACATGGTTTAAATGTGTATTAGATTTCATCCATATACATTATTGTTTTATATTGTTTAAAAACTTATTTTGATGAGTTTATATTATGTGTTTAAGTTTTGTATTTATCAAAACTTATTTTAGAGCTTATTATAAAAAAAAGTATATTTCATCTTCTTTGTGTATTAGATTCTATCCAAACACACTATGCTTCAAAAAGTGTTTAAATATCTTGTGTTTATATTTGAACAAGTTTTGATAAAATCGTTTTCATTTTAAAAGTTTATTTTTAGAAAATACTGTGTTCGGTTTAAGCTTTAAATTCTTAACCTCAAAAATAGTTCAAATTATTTGTAATATGTGTTATTTTTTTATCAAACATATTTGTACTTCAAAGTATTTCAATGAACCTATTTTTGTGAAATTTATGGGATTTAATAGAACTTATATGGGTTTTTTAAAGTTAAATTTTCAAACCTTATAATTCAGGATTTGAGCTGCTATCAGTCGACCGATGTGCACAAGCCCATGGCCTTAGGGCCGGTCGACCATACAGTCGACCGATCTAGAGAGTCTACTCTTTGGATTTGGCCCTGGTCGACCAAACGGTCGACCGATTCAGAGAGGGAGGCACTCTAGTTTTGGCCATATTCGATCGAGCAATCGACCGATCGGGCAATGGCTTGGGGACGGTCGACTGGGCAGTCGACCCGCAACCCCAACGGTCAGAAATTTGACCGTTGGCCGATCGACCCGCCAGTCGACCGACAGGTCAATCTCGCCCAACAGTTAGTTTTTGACAGCTCCTAAAAAAGGGACTTTTGACCAGATTTTGTACAAGATTTTTAGAGTGTTTTCAAGAGCTCTTTTACAAAATTTCTCTTCAAATCTTATAGCTTCATTTCTATATCCAAATAGAGTTTTTTAAGAGTGATTCTCTTGAGTTTTCAAAAGCTTTTTCTTGAGTTTTTCACCTCCAAAATTTTATCTTGTTTTCTCACACAAGCTTGAGCTTTTCATTGCTATATTCATCCTCTAGCATTCTTGTTGTGAGAGTGTTTGTTGGTGATCAAGAGAAGAGATCACCAAGTGTTCCAATTTATATTTTGGAGGAGTTGTAGAGGTTGAGGCCTCGGCGAACTTACGGGTTCGCGTTTTGTAGAGTTCTTGAGGGAGCTCATTGTAGAGGTTGCGACCTCGACGAGCTTGCGGATTCGCGTGTGTTGTTCTTGCGGGAATAAGTGAGGGACTTGCGGGTCCAAGAGTTCTTGATGGAGCTTGTTGTAGATGTTACAGTACCATGTGATCATGCGGGATCGATTATGTTTTCCATTTATTTGCAAGGGGAAAACTTACAAAAAATGGTCGAGGAGCTAAATTACAAGTATTCTAAAAGATTACAAGTAGATCTCCTCTGATATTCTGGAGAAGTGTGCCGATTGGAGTCTGGTCAGCGCGCGACCATTTTGTCCCTTTGACGATGCGAGCGATGAGATTCCGTTCTCGCCTGATTCGGGGAATCGGAGAACAGAAGGTTGGTAGAACCTCCTTGTTACTTCTCAAAACCACCTTCGCTTAGGAATTCCTTCTCGCCTGGTTCCGGAGATTCCTTGAGAAGAAGGTATTAGGGTATCACACCTTGATTAGAGAAGCAGTTCTCTAAAGTCTCTGAATTATTGGAAGCAAGAGAATAAGTCTCTGTTTAGCCTCTCTGTTTTTTAGCCTCTGTGTGCTTTTATGCGCTCCTCTCTCCTTGTGCCCCTGGTGAGCTATTTATAGGGAGAGCAAGGGTATAATTGTCCCTTGAAAATATAGAAACAGATCGAATCAAATCTATTTAAATCTGAAAAGTAGCCTTGCTGCGAGGTTAGGATCAGCTTCTGCGAAGCTAGAAATAGCAGATCGGTTGATCCTCTTGATCTGTTTTGATCCTTTCCATATAGTTGGAAGATTTTCCCTGATCCTTTTACTCATTTTAGAAGAGTCAAGAGATTACGACAATCAACTGCCAAGTTTGGTCTCAGATTTGATCTTGATTGGATTTGATCTCAATCCTGATTAGATTTGATTGGTCAAAGGTTGACCATAGCAGACTAGCAGCGGAGCTGCCGCGTTGAGCTCACAGCAGAGCTGGAAAGCGGATGTGGCGAAGTCAGAAGACTGTTGGCCCAAAGGCCATTAGCCCAATATCCCGATGAATATTTTGATGATAACAAATCATATTTAGTTATGTATTTAACAATTTTGTTTAAAAGAATTTCAGGATCAAAACAAGTTGATTTGACGGTTCCACTATCAAGACTCACAAGTTTGGACGCCGCTAAAGATTTGCATTCCCAAGCTAAGCACATTAGAAAGCTTCGGGAATAAGATTTTGAAGAAAAGATCAAGTCAAGATCAAGACGATGAAAAAGTCCAAGATTTGTATTTTTACTTATCTTTTAGACTTTTTGTCAAAACTAGATGTTAGAAGTAGATTTATGGGATTGTCACTCACACACACTTTAGTTTGATTTATGGCTTCAAAAACAATTTCTATTTCCAACTTAGTTTTAGAGTTAACATGTTTTGGAAATTTGATTTTAGAAACTTTAAGTTTTGGAAAAATCGATTTTTGAAAAACAAGTTTTTATCAAAGAGAACCTTTATCAAAATGTTTTAACATGTTAGAGTAGTGACTTATGATCATACTCCTATTTTTATAAGGTCCAAAACCTCAATCCAAAAGACCAACCCAAAACCCAAGTTTCTGGTTTCTGCAGAGTCTGATTTTTTTGATCTGACAGAAGCCGGTCGACCGTCCGGGTCGACCGGCGTGCACGCTGTGCATGTGTGCACGTCGGCCGACCGCTCGGGTCGACCGGGGTACTTACAGTGCTCTCTGTTTGTTTGGGTCTACCGGGGCGGTCGACCGTTGTCCCCCAACGGTCAGAAATATGACCGTTGGCGGTCGACCGTCCGGGTCGACCGGCAGCTGTCAGAAAAGTCTGACAGACTCCAACAGCTATATTTTTCTGACTGTTTTTGTTGGGATCTCCACCCAATGAATTTCTCCACCTGTTTTACCCTGTCTTCCATCCCTTATAAATAGGTGGTCACTTCAACATGATTAGACAACAATTTTACAACATATTTTCATAAGTTTTTCAAGCCTTCTATTTGAGAAAAGATTTTCAAAGCCAAAATTTTCATACACCCATTTGAAGCCTATACCTCTACTTACTCTAGATATTTGCACTACACAATCCCAAACTCTACATCTACATATTGGTTATAGGATTGTGCTAAGTGAGCTATTTGTGATCAAGTGTGATCATCTTTCTTCTTGAGCGAAGTTGTAGAGGCATCGGCCTCAAGCGAGCGAGTGTGCTCCGGTGGTGTTGCGGCATCACGAGAGATCGGACAAGTGTGTCCTTGTATTGGCGATCCAGTGGGATCAACAATAGTGGAAATCCTTCAAGTGTGAAGGCGGGGACGTAGAGCGTGGCTCGAACCTCGGAAACATATGCTCGTGTTTGCGTTTACTCGAATTTTCTCTAAACTCAAACTCCTTTATTTCTTGCACTATTTATTGTGTTTATTATTGCTAGTCTTTTAATTTGAGCAATTTGTTAAGTAGAATTTTAATTCCGCATTATTGTCATATTTCATATAGCCATCACCTATTCACCCCCCTCTAGGTGATCTCAATTGGTATTAGAGCCTAACCCTACAATTTGGTTTAACCACCTTAGGGAAATCCTTGTCATTGGCTATATTATTTGTTGCATTCTTCATATATTGTGCATTTTACTCATTTCCCATGGCATCACTTGACTTTTCTAGCATCAAGTCCCCACCAAAATTTGATGGCTTGAACTTTCCCATTTGGAAGGTCAAGATGAACCTATTCCTTAAATCTCTAGGAGTTAGGGTTGCTAGGTCCATTACAAAAGAATTTATAGAACCCCTCACTGATGAGAGCTCATGGTCCGAGGATACCTCCAAGGATTATGAAGCTAATGCTAGAGCCCAATATGCCTTAACCCAAGCTCTAAATGAGGATGACCTAGCACGCATCATTAATTGCAAATCCGCATTTGAAGTTTGGAATATTTTAATTGTGACTCATGAAGGAACGTCACAAGACAAAAGATCTAAGATTGACTTGTTGCGTTCTCAATATGAGAATTTCTATATGTTTGATAATGAGGGCATTGATGACATGCTCACGCGATTCACCAAGATTACTAATGCCTTATCTTCTCTAGGTGACGCAATCGATAATGACCAAAAGATTCGGAAGGTCATTCGGGCTCTTCCCAAATCTTGGGAAGTAACGGCTACCACCCTCAAGGAGCTCAACGATAGGGAGGAGATGGACTTCTCCGGTTTCATCGAAAATCTCAAGACCCATGAGATGGAGATGAAAGTACGAGAAGAAAGGGAGGCGCCAAAGAAGAAAGCAATCGCCTTCAAAGCCACTCCGACCATCCATGACGAGGATGACTCATCGGAAGATTGCGATGAGGATTTTGCCATGCTCATCCGGAAGGTGGGCAAGATGTTCTATAAGAAGGGATGACAAAGCAACTTCCGGAGAGGGAAACCTCAAGGAAGATACGAAAGGAAAAGAGAAGAACCCGGTCCTTACTTCCATTGCAAGAAGATCGGACATCTTATTGCGGATTGCCCCGCTCTTCAAGCAACCACCTCCGAGAATGCCCCAAAGAAGAAAAAGGCTATGGTAGCAACTTGGGATGACACGGAGTTGGAATCCGAGGAGGAAATCGACGCCACGCACATGTGCTTCATGGCACATGGGGAGGATGCATCTAAGGTAACTCTTGACAACTCAATAGATGATGATGAGTTAACAATGGATGAGTTAGCTCAATTTTTTGAAGAGTTACAACATAGATATGAGATTTCTCAATCTCAAAATAAAAAGTTGAAAAAGGAAATGATGCTTTGAAAAATAAATTGATATTGTAGTTAAAGAAAAAGATGATTTAACTAAGGCTTTTAAAAATCTAAAAATTGATTTTGAAAAATATAACTAGCTTGTAAAGGGAAAACCCCCATTGCATCATGTAACAAAAATGAATTTTTGGAAATTCAAAACGGGTTGATGTTTTAGATTCAACTCTTAAAAAATGTGCATTTGATTTAAATAAATTTGCATCTAGATTTCCCAAGGGAGTAACCCAAGGGAAACACACTCATCATACACATGCACGAAAACATGCACACTCACATAAGCATGCATACATGTATGGTAGTGGTAGAATTTATATTTGCACGCATTGTGGCCGCAAAGGCCATTTAGAAAAATTTTGTTTTGCTAAACATAATGTGAACAATAAATATGTTTGGGTTCGTCCCGGTACTAATCCAAAAGGACCCAAAAAGATATGGGTACCAAAAGACCCACCAAATTTAAGTGATACAGGTGGATCTTCTTCCTCCAAGACTTAGGGGGAAACGGTGCCCGGGTGGTGGATGCAACAAGGCTCAAAGAACACATCGCGCTTGCATCGCTATCATGGAGGCACCTATTTTGGAGATTGCCTTTGCTTGGTAACCTATCCATTTAAAAGTTTTTAATTTTGGTTATTTATATACACATGTGTAGGAGTGTAAGTTTACTTTTATGCTACATTGATATATGCTAGTGTAAACTTACATCTCTATCATGATTGTGTATATGCCATGTTTTTAATATCTTGTCTTTTATACCATGTTTATTGTAGGTCCACATGTCTAGATTATATATCTATATATATACACATTGTATTTTCAAAACTAGAAATAAATTTTGTAAAAATTTCATATTCAAGCAAATACATTAGAGATGGCAATTGCGCACCTCAACTCATTCAAGAGGAATCAAGAGGATGAAGTTCAGAACCCTTCACTGGGTATTCGGCTTCAACATCTCTAAAAACTTTGTTTTTGTATGAAAATTAAATAAAATGTTTTGTGTGAATTTTTGGTTGATATGATAACTTAATGAAGATTTAAAAACACATTATTGTATTCTTGCATGTTAAATATATCCTAATTATTTGTTAAAAAATATTTCCTTTTTATTTTTTTTAGGGCTTTTGCTGTTCACAATTTTTGGGCAAAGCCGGCCGACCGGCCCTAAACCCCGGTCGACCGTCCTTGCCTGAAAGAGAACAAGTTTTTATTCTCTGTTGCCGGCCAACCCGTACGGTCGACCGCTCTGTGTTACAGAGCTCTCGGGTTTTCTGGGTCGACCGGCCCGGTCGACCGTGCGTCGATTTCTGCCATAAATTTGCCTATTTAATACACTGTTTCTCTCATTTCTCTCACACCTAAACTGGCGATCCCCTTTCACTTTTTCTCCCAAAATCTCCAACTCTCAAAATCTCTCAAATTACTTCAAAAATCAAGTTTGATTCTCTCATTGTGGGTTAGATCTTCACTCTCAGGGCCTTCTCACCAACAGATTTCAAGGATTTCCAGTTCTAGGGTTTGGGTTTCTCATTTCAGGTAAAATCTCCTTTTTAGTATAAATCTTGATCTCTAGCCTTAAGAATCTCATTTCTTTGTCAAAGATTTTTAGGTTTCTTGTTGATTAGATCAAGCCATAACCTTTTTACCCTAAAAATCACTCATTTTCACCATTATGTCTAAGAGATCTAGGAGTGAGAAGGGAAAAACTGTAGTTCCCTCATCATCCTCCACTCCTAAACCTAAACATCCCTTTGTAAATGATCTTGCTGAAAATCGTTTCATATAACTCTCTAAGAAATCAGTTATTTCAGGGAGATGTGTTGTTCTAAAGGATTTTGAACACCTAGGCATCCCCCGCATCCTCAAAAGAAACTCTTTGGACCTATTTATGGCTATTAGGGAACCTGTCTACACATCCCTAGTGCACTACTTCTATGCAAATTATGCTTTTGAGGGTGATCGTGTTAGATCACGAGTTCTAGGGAGAGATATTGACATCCCTATAGAACGATTTGCTGACTTGTTACATCTCTCCTCTGGAGGAGTTGATATCTATTCTTTTGATCTACACGATTTTGAATATCCTGACGGTGAGTCTGCGCTCACCGCTTCCATCTTGATTCACGGGGATGACAACCTCGGTTTAGTAAGAAATGAGGAGGTTAACAAGTTCACCCTCACCTCCCAAATTCTTACTAAATTCATCTTCTATAACATTTTACCTAAATCTGGTGAGTATAGCAATGCTAGGGGTCCAGTTCCTCTTATCATTTATTGCTTCTGAAAGGCATTAAGATTGATTTCTCTCATCTCATTGCTACTCATATGGCCTCTGACCAGATCCGCATGCCCGGTAGGCACTTGCCTTATGGGATGCTTATCACTCATCTACTTCAGAGACTAGGTTTTGATCTGTCCTCAGAGAGTCCCTGTCAACCCGCTGTGAACTTAGACAGCGTTCTTTTGAAGAGAATGCAAGCTCAGATGCGTCGTCACGCACAGGAGCACCCTCCTGTTCCTCCTGCTGATATTCCAGGGTCATCTTCGGCCCCAGGATCCTCTTCTGTCCCAGGGATTTCCTCTGCTTCCGGGCCATCTTTATCTCCTGAGTTCCAGTCCTTCATTTCTTCTGAGATTTGCTCTCAGATCCAGGAGCACCAGTCTTGGATTGAGCAGCGTGATGCAGCCCTTCGCGCGGAGATGGACTCGCGCTTCCAGGGAATTCGCAATGACATGTCTTACTTTGCGAACGCCATGAGATTCGTGGACTCGCAATTTGAGGCACTATTTGTGAAATTCGATATGCTTGGTCCAGATCCCACGACCATTGCTCGTCCTCTTCCATCCTCCGTCCCTCCATTTCCTGCCAGAGACCCTACTGCTGTTCCACCTCCACAGCCAGGCGTTGCTGGCATCGATCCAGAGGAAGCAGGTCATCCTTCTTCTGATGAGGATGATGATGATGATGAGATGATGGCAGAGGGTGATGCTGAGGAGAGTTCTTCTGAGGATGATGCTGCTGGTGACAAGTGACTCCCCTTATTTGATGATGTCAAAAAGGGGGAGAATTATTGAGAGAGACTTGTATTTTATTTGTACTTGACACTTATATTTTGTGTTGTACTGGTATTATGTGTTTATGTGTTTGGACATCTTTTTATGGTGGACATGTATCCTTGTGTTGTTGTGGACATGAGTTCTTATATTTATGTTGTGTTTTTATAAAAATGTGTTATCTTTTTATGACATGAGTACCTTTTGGCATGGACATGAGTATTGTGGATTATCACTTTCTATTTAACATTTGTGATATTTGTGATATTTATCTATGCCTGAGTATGATATCTTTATATGCATGTGTTGAGGGGAGCTTCATTTGAAGTCTCTACCCAAAATATTTGTAATAACTATATATGTTTTGTTATCATCAAAAGGGGAGATTGTTGGCCCAAAGGCCATTATCCCAATATCCCGATGAATATTTTGATGATAACAAACCATATTTAGTTATGTATTTAACAATTTTGTTTAAAAGAATTTCAGGATCAAAACAAGTTGATTTGACGGCTCCACTATCAAGACTCACAAGTTTGGACGCCGCTAAAGATTTGCATTCCCAAGCTAAGCACATTAGAAAGCTTCGGGAACAAGATTTTGAAGAAAAGATCAAGTCAAGATCAAGACGATGAAAAGTCCAAGATTTGTATTTTTACTTTTCTTTTAGACTTTTTGTCAAAACTAGATGTTAGAAGTAGATTTATGGGATTGTCACTCACACACACTTTAGTTTGATTTATGGCTTCAAAAACAATTTCTATTTCCAACTTAGTTTTAGAGTTAACATGTTTTGGAAATTTGATTTTAGAAACTTTAAGTTTTGGAAAAACTGATTTTTGGAAAAACAAGTTTTTATCAAAGAGAACCTTTATCAAAATGTTTTAACATGTTAGAGTAGTGACTTATGATCATACTCCTATTTTTATAAGGTCCAAAACCTTAATCCAAAAGACCAACCCAAAACCTAAGTTTCTGGTTTCTGCAGAGTCTGATTTTTCAGATCTGACAGAAGCCGGTCGACCGACGTGCACGCTGTACATGTGTGCACGTCGGTCGACCGTTCGGGTCGACCAGGGCACTTATAGTGCTCTCTGTTTGTTTGGGTCGACCAGGGCGGTCGATCGTCCGGGTCGACCGGCAGCTGTCAGAAAAGTCTGACAGACTCCAACAGCTATATTTTTCTGACTGTTTTTGTTGGGATCTCCACCCAACGAATTTCTCCACCTGTTTTACCCTGTCTTCCATCCCCTATAAATAGGTGGTCACTTCAACATGATTAGACAACAATTTTACAACATATTTTCATAAGTTTTTCAAGCCTTCTATTTGAGAAAAGATTTTCAAAGCCAAAATTTCCATACACCCATTTGAAGCCTATACCTCTACTTCACTCTAGATATTTACACTACACAATCCCAAACTCTACATCTACATATTGGTTATAGGATTGTGCTAAGTGAGCTATTTGTGATCAAGTATGATCATCTTTCTTCTTGAGCGAAGTTGTAGAGGCATCGGCCTCAAGCGAGCGAGTGTGCTCCGGTGGTGTTTCGGCATCACGAGAGATCGGACAAGTGTGTCCTTGTATTGGCGATCCAGTGGGATCAACAATAGTGGAAATCCTTCAAGTGTGAAGGCAGGGACGTAGAGCGTGGCTCGAACCTCGGAAACATATACTCGTGTTTGCGTTTGCTCGAATTTTCTCTAAACTCAAACTCCTTTATTTCTTGCACTATTTATTGTGTTTATTATTGCTAGTCTTTTAATTTGAGCAATTTGTTAAGTAGAATTTTAATTCCGCATTATTGTCATATTTCATATAGCCATCACCTATTCACCCCCCCTCTAGGTGATTTCAAAGACAGCTCTTCAGCGGAGCTAGATATCGTCTGTGGCGAAGCTACCGAACATCCTTCTGCGCGGTTGCGTGTGGCTTTAAGTGAAGTTAACTCTCTCTGCGGAGTTAACTGAGCACTTCCAGCGAAGTTAGATGATCTTAGCCTCTCAGGCGAGGCTATCCCCTTGGGCTCATGTGATGCTAAGTGCTAGCATCTTAGACCTGCTAAGGTCTGTTTAGAGACAATTCGGGCTCACTGTCTGCTTCACTGGATCAGTAGAGTCCAAGTTGCTTCTTTGTCCCTCAGAGATGGGTGAAAACTAGTCGTCAGCCTATCTGTCACTTGTCTTTTGTAAATGTCAACAAGTACAGAACTGGTCATCAGCTTGTCTGTCACTTGTCTTTTGTAAATGTCAACAAGTTTGACATTGTTCAGGCCAGTCAGCTTGTCTGTCACTTATCTTCTGTAAATGTCAACAAGTTTGGACATTGTTCAGGTCAGTCAGAATCTTGTCTTTTTTAAAGTGTCAACAAGACCCCCTTCAAAGTTTTCGAAAGTCTGCAATGGCTCAGACTTCGAAACACTTTGAATTGGTTTGATCGGTGGTATGTGAAGTACGAACGTCGCCATGGTGGTTGAGTTTAGGTTCGCTTTTAATCCTGCTTTGGGATAGATTCGCCGTAGAATCGTGTAGATTCGCTACTCTGGGTAGCTCCGCGTCTGAGTAACTTCGCATCTAGGTAGCTCCGCGTCTGAGCCTCCTGGAATAAGTTTGCTTCGGAATGCTGTTTCTTTCCCAAGGCCAACTGCTTTCGGCCAGTTACGAGAAGGATTGCTCCTTTTTCGAGGTTATAACAACCTCTTGTATTAATCGAGGGAGATCATTCCTCCTTCGTGCGCTTCCGAGGGAGAGTATTCCCTTTCTCAAGGCTTAATAAATGCCTTAAATCCGCTCGCGCTTCCATCCTTGAAGCGGCAGCGCTCAGGCCATGAGGCTTATAAATAGGATACCTGAGGTCCTCTGAAGAGAAGTGGTCTGCTCTTCTCTTCTCTTGGTTATTAGAGAGAGATACTCAGATCTCTGAGCTAGTGGGGATGCCCACTCTGGTCATTACCCGGCCAAGGACCGGTAAGTCTCGGTCATCCAGAGACTTTACCAATGGACAAATGACTTTAGGGAGTTTATCTCCCTTAATTTAGCTTTAACAGCTGCCTCAGGGATTGATTTCCCTTGTTCTTCATTTTGCAATTGACTGATCTGCAGAGAAGGTTTCAGCCCAGCTTCCCAGCGAAGCTATCATTTTGACTTGATCAAAGAAAGATCATAGCATGCCTGCTTGCTAAGTTCGCCATACAGGCAAACTTGGGGCTTAGTGTCTTCAAAGTTGAGCCAGTTTTGCCATATAGGTAGGGTCAAGACTGCGTCCCTCAGGATCAGTCTGGCTTAGCCATATAGGCGAGACTAGGGCTTGACTTTTACAGAGCTAGCTCATGATCATTGTGCAAGCGAGGCTATCCTCTACTTAACTGAAACTGAAATCCATTCTGCAACTGAATCGGATATAAATTGTTTTGCCTCAAAGAATTTGACTTAGCGTTTTTGCAGTTTTTCCTTTGACTTACTGCTAACTTATTTTAGTTTGCATTGCAGTGAGCTATGTTCGCCAGCTTTTCGATCTGATGAAAGAGACCAAAAAGTTGCCTCTTGCTTTTCTAGTTGAAACTTTAATCCTAAGCAGGAGGAACAAACTGGAGCAGCTGATGCGTGTTCCAGAAGAGGTTGGCAGTCGCTTATCTGAGATGATCCACTTCGAGGCGAGGCTGGTAGCCGCTTATCCGAGATAATCCACTTCGGGAAAGTGGACGTCACCTGTAAGGTCTCGGATCCTCCATTGCCAATTTTCATCAAAGAAAATCCAGCCTTCTGGTGGCAATCGGCCCTTCGCCAATTTTGATTACGGAAGGTTCAACTTCCTGGTGGCACCATCTGTCATTATGCGAAAGATTACGGCTTTATGCAGGAGGAAGGCCTTTCGTGTCCAGTTGGTTAGGCTTGGAAGTAGATAGGACCCCTTGTATGCCTTTTGAGCAAATGATTCTGTTGTACGAAATACAACCTTGATGTAGCAGTATCAATGTATTCTCTTTTAAATCAATAAAAGTTCAGTTTCTGCTCATCTGATTTGCTATGCCTTCTCTTTTGAATTGAGAACACTTGAATTGGTCCGGCGGAGCTAGACTTCATGCGAAGTTAAAGATAGAATCCTTTCTGAATCAGGAACGAGTTTCTAGCGAGACTAACATTTCCGCGAAGTTCGGACTGTGATTTTGGCGGAGCTAAGGCAAGCTTTTTGGCAAAATTAACGATACGTCTCGCGAAGTCAGTAGTTGACTTGTGGCGAAGTTAGCCCTTAGTGGGGCTGAATCAGCGCTTCTCGGGAAGGCGCTTTAGGCGCCGTTTCAAATTAATTTGAAACGACAGCTTGTGCTCTTATCGAGGCGTCATTTCAGGCGATCATCAGCCTATAAAAGCCCCATCGGGCTGAGAGAGAAGGCATTACTTCTCTTTGAATTTTCCAGAGTACTTGACTCTTCTTCTTCTTTTTTCTTCTTTACTTGAGAATCCAAGAACCTCCACTGTTCTTCAATGGCTCCCAAGAGGCGAGCAGGAAAAGAGGTCGCAACCTCTGCAACGGAGGGTCCTTCTCCTCCGGTCATTGAACGACCGATCGCTGGTAGGGATCTTTCCCTTTTGATTAGAGATTGTCGTCTCTCCTTTAAAGCCGATTTCTTGGCTATCTTTAGATGAGCCCAAAATGATCAATTATGATCTGTTAATCTTAGGGAATTCGACTCCCTGAATTTTCCTAGATTTCTTGATCAGGAATCCAAGAACTGAAGAGTCCTTCTTTAAGCTTCCAAGCGAAGCTATCCCTTAGGCGGTTCACATCCTGTTGAATGATAGGATGCGAAGCTGTCCTTTGAATTGTAACTGAAAAGGACTTTAATGCCCTTAAAATAGTCTTTAGACCATAATATCCTTCTGATGAAGTTAGCCCTTGGGGCTTTGTCGCATTCTGTTGTTCGAGGCTAAGCTTCTAGAGCGAAGCTGACACTTTGACATTTTCCTGTATCCTGCCTTCGTGTGGAGTGCGGAGTTACTCTGCAGCTGCGAAGCTAAACTTCGAGGCGAAGCTATCATTAGGCCAGCTTCGCTCGGAGAGCGAGGCTATGCCTTAACAGATTTTGCTTTCTTGCTTTAGCCTTTGTTTGGCTGATGAACTAATCATAGTTTTTTCTTTGTTCTTGTTGTGCACTACACTCCTGGTCCTTTGAACAGTCTCTTTGGCACAGCCAGGGGGCAGATGGCAATGTCAGCTTGCAGTTTCAAGGGCAGGCTTCGCTGTTCAGCGAGCGAAACTCTCCTACTCGGGATACACTTATTCATGGTGGGGATCAACGCACCATGAGGAGCATCTTAACTACTGCTCCCCTTAAAGATTCTGACCGAAGCGTCTATCGGAAGCCCGATTTCATGTTCAGAGGTGCGGCGCCAGACCATGATCGCCAGCCGCTTGCCGGAGAGGGCAGTGGATTTTTCAATTAGATGGCGAGAAGTTCTATCTTCCGTCTAACAAGCGGCATTTTCCCTTGTCTTTCTTTCAATGCGTGACGAAGGCTCGGAAGATGCAGTGGCAAGTGAGTCGGAGTACTGACTCCGTTCACGTAGGGAAGTTGATAATTCCTTCACCCGGCTACACAAGAGCGGGGCCTTCTCGCTGCATAATGGGTCTCTACCCTGGGAATGTACTCCCAGACATCCCAGTGGGAGAAAATCCTGCGGTGGCGTAGACCTTTGGGAATCAATTCTTCAAGGTTCGTGGCAACTATCCAGCCACTGATTTCAGGACTCCAGGGTGGATTCACCCTCCGAAGGCATGGTGGAGGGATTTGACTCTATATGTCCTTGCTCATTTTGAGGAGGATCTGGAGAGGCTGAATCTTTATGAGACCGTCAGGGCGACCTGCTATGGCATTCAGATGAGCGTAGCGAACTTCTACGCCATCTTTGAGTTATACTGCCCGGCTACAGGGACCTTCTTCACCCCTGTTGGCGAATTGGCATGGCTCTGCACGAGATGTGGGAAGTCTCTGCTCTGCCGTTGGGATCTTTCCCATATGAAGAATATTTTCCGTGCGAGGCGGAATTGGCACTTCTGGAGAAGCAGGAGCCCTCCTTATTTGAGACCTACCGGGAGTTGATGTGCCATTTATATATTTGCTCCAGTATGCATGGAAGCAGTAAGGGAGCTTCATGCAAATTGAAGAGCTGGGGAGATTATTTGTTCCCCGATATTAAAAATACTCCTGAAGCGGCTCATTGTGGAGTTGCTGATGAAGACATCTTTTGCCGGATGCAAAAGCATTCTCAAGGGGATCTAATTCTGGAAGAAGATGACGGCCCCTATGAGAAAGACGATATCCTTCGGAGTTTCCACCATCAGGCTCGTCGGCCGACGTCCCGGAAGGCACTTCTGGCTGGTTTCTTGAAGGTCTGGTTGAAGAGATGCGTGGTGCCATCTTCATCGGGCGATGTCATTCATCCGACTGTCTTGTTGCCTGCTGTTCATCTAGTCCATGGTCGTTCTCTTAGACTTCTTCCGGCCATGGTGTGCTGTATTCAGAGAGGCCTTCGCGCATTGACGGAGGCTTTCTGTAGGCCACCAACGATGAAGCGGGAAAGGGGACTATTTTGTCCTGCGACGGACCAAACCCCAGAATAGGTCTGCCGTATACTTATTTGATGGCGTGGTTTGCCCTTCACTGTCCCTCCATGATCGAAGCCAGAGAGGACCCCCCAGAAGGTGTTCGAACGGCGCTTCTCCGTTGATTCGAGGGATGTTCATGGTTGAAGACTTACGTGGCTGCGGTCCGTAAGCTACTATGCCGCTATGACGTCTATAGTCTTTTCCGCTGCTTCCCCTATATTAGGGATGCAGGCTATGGTGAAGAATTCAAGGATGTAGAAGAAGGGCAGACGTCATTGAGCCGGGAAATTTTTGAGTGGCTGGTCAGCATTCGGCCCTCACATTTGTTGTATAGAAGCGGGGACACCTGCTACTTGGAGCCTTATGTTCCAAGTCAGTTTGCCCGTCAGTTTGGGTATGACCAACTGTACGTAGGCAATCCAAACAGCAGTCTGGCTTTCATGGGGAGCCTCATCGATGGAGCCCGTGCCTGGCGGTTCTTCATTGTTGGCTGTATCGAGGCGCGGCTGTGCATGCCGCTAAGGACTCCGAACCTTCTGATGACTCTGGGATTCTGCCAGTGGTATACGACCTCAAACTCCACACCCATCGGATTCTCTGTTAATTCTTCTGGTGTGAAGTTAATTTCTCAGCGGCTGAAGCGGAAGGTCTCTGAGAAAGGCGAGGGTAAAAGGGTTCGCGTCCCAGGCCTCGGGGAGTTCATTGCCGTTGATGACAGTGAAGCCTCGGATGCAGGAAGTCCTCGCTTTGAAGCGAAAACGGGTGCTGAGTGGGGACGGCCCCCATAGAACATGCCGATGTTGAAGAAGTGGAGGAAGAAGATCCTGACGTCCCCCTCAAACGAAAACGGATGGCGGATCTCGTAGGAAGAGGGTAGTGAAGAAGCCTCGTCGCTACGCTCCTACGGTTGTTGCGGAGTGTGAATTGCCTACAGCGGCTCCTCCTCCTGCCCCATTAGCAACTAAATCGTTAGTTCCTGACCCAACTACTGGTAAAGCCGCTCCAGACCCAGGTAAAATCAGCTTCGTTCTTGTAATATACTTCTTATGTATTCCAGACAGCTCATGGTTCATTTTATGGTTCAGGAACTGAGGCGGTGAAAAGCCCGAGAGCTGAAGCTGTCAGAGAACAAGGGGAGCATTATGATCCCTTGTTTACTTATAAAGAGGGCGATGAGGCTGGCTATTTCGCCGTCTCAGAAGAGTCCGGAGATGATGCGGCTGGCGTAGTCCTTCGGGCGCCGGGACTTCGAAAGGAAGTCCTGAAACTTCTAGCTCCTTTAGGTGGACCACGGAGGGTTCGGCAAGTGAAGGAGGGCCGGCCATTCGTGTTGATTCCGCCAAAGATTTTCCAATGGAGCCCGTAGAAACTGATGCAGCAGCCAAGACGATTGAGGCGACATCATCTTTTGGTATTGTTTTGACCTTTTGACTCCTGCTATTTGTTGTGCCCTGCCTAAACAAAATCTTATTGCAGGTGTTCTGCCTCTGGGTGCATCGACTTCAAGAGAGCCTACCCGTCTTTCTGAGGGATCCAAGGGTGAAGTAAGCACTTCGATCGCGGTGGATGCTGCTGAGTTAGATGCTTTGTATGGTGACCTACCCTCTTATCAGCCTGAACCAGCCAGAGGAATAGAGATTGAGGGACAGCAGTCACGGAGGCAACCTCACTTCTAACTATATCAATGAGTGAGGTGCCTTCAGTTTCGCCAGCGCCATCTATCTTGCCGGGTGCGGAGCTGAGGGTGATTACAAGTCCTACTTTCCCAACACTGGTGGTTGAGCCCGCTCTCCCAGAAATAGTCACTAGTCCGACCTCGATTTTGGCTAGTGTACTGGTTTCAATGAGGACTCCTCCGAGATCTCCGACGACCTCTCATGTTGCTGCAGCCAGTGCTTCTACTGTTCCTTCCACAGTAGTATCAATAAAGCCGGTGGAGTCTTCAGAGGCTGCCCGTCTGCCAGGAGTGATTGAGGCCGAGAATGAATTTGTAGCTGAGCTAGCCGATAGCTTTTATAAGGGCTTGAAGTGATCCATCACTTTGATTTTGAAAGGCTCGACTACTTCATTTTCTGCTCTAAAGGTGGTCCTCTCCCGAAGCATTGAGAGTATCTGAGACTTTGGAGGGGATGACCAGGCCGCTGCATTGGAACTTCTGGTGGACCAACTTGAGAGGGATATAGACGAATGGCGCCGTCTTAGCCATTCAGACCTGGAGTCTTCAATTATAAGCAGCTTACGCACCTTGTCGCTCAGATGCATGAAGCTCATCTTGCCGCTCAGGAAGCCGCTAAGGCCATTTTTTCTGACTTGAAATCCTTGGAGACAAGGAAGGTAGAGCTCGGGGACGCCATAGACGCTTCTAGCAGTGCTCTTCTTGACGCTGAAGATAAAATTGAAAAGGTCAAGGAGATGATCAGGAAGGCAAATCTTCTTTTATCCAAGGCTGAACCTGTGCGTCTTGAAGAGACTGCGCGGCTTGAGCAGCTTAAGGCTCAGAGTGACGAACTCTCGCGGTAAGAGTCAGCTCAGAAGGCAACCTTGGTTGAAGTTGAAGATCGCTTGGCCCAGACGGCGAGTTTTAATGAGGCTGAGCTAAGGTCGCAGGCGCTTGTCAGGGCTGTTGATGATAGGAAGACAAGGCTGGCCTTTCTTGAAGGACGGATCAAATCTTATGAAGCACCCTTATAGCATATATGTGCCTTCATGTACCCCTTCTTTTCGGAATCAATAAAAGTAATTTTGTTTTGACTCTCCTGTCGTATTTTCGACTTGTTTTATCCTTTGAATTGTCGCTTTCAAGTTACATTGCAGCCTTTTGAGAAAATAGTCCTTACTGGACTAAATGATGAGACTTGGCTATCTGCCGGTTCAGAGGTCGCAATGACGTAACCGATTGGGAAGCCACCAAGCTCGAAGAATAGTCCTTACTGGACTAAATAATGAGACTTGGCTATCTATCGGTTCAGAGGTCGCAATGACATAACCGCTTGAGAATTCAACAAGCTCAAGATAGTCCTTGTCGGACTGAAAGGTGAGACTTGTCTTTTGTAAATGTCAACAAGCGAGGTAGTCCTTGTCGGACTGAAAGGTGAGACTTGTCTTTTGTAAATGTCAACAAGTTCGGAGGTAGTCCTTATCGGACTGAAAGGTGAAACTTGTCCTTTGTAAATGTCAACAAGTTCGGAGGTAGTCCTTATCGGACTGAAAGGTGAAACTTGTCTTTTGTAAATGTCAACAAGTTCGGAGGTAGTCCTTGTCGGACTGAAAGGTGAAACTTGTCTTTTGTAAATGTCAACAAGTTCGGAGGTAGTCCTTGTCGGACTGAAAGGTGAGACTTGTCTTTTGTAAATGTCAACAAGCTTGAAGGTAGTCCTTGTCGGACTGAAAGGTGATACTTGTCTTTTGTAAATGTCAACAAGTATAGAACTGGTCGTCGGCTTGCCTGTCACCTGTCTTTTATAAATGTCAACAAGATTAGACAATGTTCAGACCAGTCAGAATTTTAATGGAATTTGGGAAAAGGGCTCGTTTTCATTGCGAAAACGAGGAGATCACCGTCATAGGTTTAATGTTAACGTAACAGCGAAATGGATGAAAAGAGCTTTGTATGTGGTCTTACCATTCTATGGATGAGAATTGGTAAGTGATTTTGGAGAGGGAATCAAATGGGAACTGGTCCTTTAGGATTTTTAACAAATCCTCAGCTGTCAACGGGTTTGATATGCCTTTACCAACTACCGTTTGAGTCGGGCTAACCATGCTATTCCCCTCAGCATGATGAGTTGTCGAGGACTTATGTTGGGCTTAAAGGCCAACATTTTCCTCTATCCTTAACCGTTAAAGGTGTTGGATGATTTGGTTAGTGCATGTGTAACCTTAAATCTCCTTTGAGACAACCAGTGCATGACCAGGTTCCTACTGGTTTATGGTTGTATGATCCCATTTGGAGGAAGAGAGAGAGAAAGCTCTTTATGTGTACCTTGAATTTGAAGGTCTTGACCAGAGGTGTAGTCTTAACTTGATCATGAGAAGGATCCTTAATCAAGGATAATACTTCTTTAGAAACTTGCCATTGATCGGCATCATGAGTAAATCGCCATCTGAAGTCATAAGGCGATATGCTCCGTTTGAATAGACTGTTTCTATTACAAACGGTCCTTCCCATTTAGACTGAAATTTTCCTTTGGTTTTGTGCGTCATAATCATCGGTCGTCTGACTGACGGCTAAAACCAGTCTCCTTTCTGGAAGACTCTTTGTTTGACCTTCTTATTGAAGGCTTTTGAGATTCGAGCTTGATACAACTCGATATGCTGCTGAGCTTGTAACTGCCTCTCATCTAAGGCTTCTAGCTCTTGGAGACGCAACCGGTCATTGTCCTCTGATGTGATTTTAGTGGTTAGAGCAACTCGTAATGACGGCATCTGAATTTCCAACGGGATGACTGCTTCGCACCCGTACACCAGGGAAAAAGGCGTATTGCCTGTCGGGGCCCGAACCGTGGTTCGGTAGGCCCAAAGACATTCACCAAGCTTTTCGTCCCAATCTCGCTTATTCGAGGAGACGAACTTCTTGAGTAACTTGATGATTGTTTTGTTGAATGCTTCCGCCAAGCCATTAGCGGCGGGATTATAGGCAGTTGAAGTCACATTCTGAATTCGGTATTTATCGCAGAATCTATAGAATACCTGGCTTATGAATTGGGGACCGTTATCATAGATGATCCGCCTAGGGACACCAAATCGATGGATGACATGGTGTTTGATGAAATTAACCACGTTAGATTTTAACTTCAACCAGTGGTATAGCTTCTGCCCACTTTGAAAAGTAATCAGTTATTACTAGGATAAACTGGTGACCTCTTGTCGAAGAGGGGCTGATTGGCCCTACGACATCAATCCCCATGCTTCAAATGGCCATGAAGCAACAATTGGGTGGAGCAACTCCGGAGGCTGATGTATGAAGTCCGCATGAATTTGACATGCTTTACACCTTCGTGCATATTGGATGGTATCGGTTATCATGGTTGGCCAATAATATCCAAGCCTCTGCAACCTGTCTTTGAGTTTTAGACCTGGCTGATGAGCTCCACATATGCCGTCGTGTGCTTTTCTCTTCAGAATCACTGAGAGAGGCTGACGTAATATTGTCATCGTCTGGCAGGATGGAGATGACATTACAAGATTTGTCCTTCGACTTGGACTTCTTTGAATCCCACTGTACGTCTTGGACAAGGTCTGGGTGTATCCACATGACTTCCCCTGTCTCCAATGTCAAGGGAACAAGACCTCTATTATCCTGAGTTTTAGCCGCAGGATGTTTGACTTCCAGTCGTGGCACAGGGACTGGATAAGTCCCGTCGGGAACTGTGACCTTTGGGGTTTTGCCGAACTCGAGGGTCACCATATTGGCAGTGACTTTCTTCTGCTCTGACTTCAGTGTTAGGACTCCAGCGTCGATCAAGGCTTGAATTCTGTCCTTGAGGACAAAGCACTTGTCGGTAGGATGGTGAATCATCCTATGGTAGGACTGTATTTGGGATCGTTCGTGCGTCCTATCTCATTGGGACGTCGAGCCTCTGGTAACTTCATTTTATTCCCTTTGTGGAACAAATGGAATATTGTGATCACCTGATCGTCTCTGAAGGAGTACTGTTTCGGGGGAACTTAGACTCCTGATTATTGAAGCCACTCTTCTTGGCCTTCGACTGAACATCCCCGGATAATTCTACGGACATAGTCTCCTTCCTTTGGCTTGGGCTGACTGCGCCATGTCGCTACGTCCTTTATTGTTCTTACCCATTTGCCTTTAGGGGTGGATGGTTCGAACTTTTTAGCCGACTTTTCAGCTATCTCAGCGTGTTCGACCAGTTCTTTTCAGGTATGGGCTTTGACAGCCTCCATGCGAACCTCTACTTGGTCCAAGAAGTTGTGCCTGCACGTCTGTAAGAGCATGGGTAATGGCATCCCTGCTGGGCACATCAAAGATAAATTTCTGAACCGCTCAATGTAGTCACGGACAGATTCGCCCTTCTTCTGCACCTGCACGATGGAGAGGAGCTTGTCTATGGTTACCTCGGTATCGTCCTCATAGAAACGAGAAAGGAATCGGGTTTCCAGGTCGATCCAGGAATTGACGGAGCCCGGAGGGAGACTTCCCACCCCCTTTAAGGTGCCAATGAATAGCCTAGCCATGATGGCATCATTGTCTATAACATTACCGGTCTGAGACCGGAAATAGTAGATGTGCTGGTTTGGTGAGCTCTTACCATCATAGGTATGCAATGTTGGTGGTTTGAACTTTAGTGGGTATGGCACTGAATCCCATTCCAGCGGGTAAGGACGCTGCCCCTACTTTCTTTAATTCATCCCTCTGAGCTAGGGATGCAATTTGAGCTTGGAGGCCCTTAAGGACTTCAGCGTCTAAAGAAGAACCCTCCTTGGACTTTTCCGTTTTTGGCTGGTCATTGCTAAGATGTTCTTCCTCATTATGGTTGCTCCCGCATCATTATTGTTCCGGTTATTGAGAAGTTGAGCGAGCATCTGTTAAATGTTGTCCAAATCTTCTTGCTGGGTTTTGAAAGTTTGCTCCTGAGCTTCCAAACGCCGACGAAGGTCGTCGTTAGTATTATCAGCCATATTGACTGATGCTCTGTCTGTTCGCACTGAACTGACTGTCGCCAAAGAGGCATACCCACTATCTTCATCTTCTTCATCAGGCCACTGGACTGATCTTCTCTTTGGTTCTAGCGAGGTTACTGCCGTTGAGGAAGATGGTTGTTCATAACTGTAGGGTATTGTAACCCTAGATCTGGTGTTTCGGAAGACACCCTCTTCATGCACCAAGACTTCGCCTAAGGCTGGGCTGTAATCTGGATCTGGGGAGCTGTAGGGAGTGTCGTCGGACGCTTGTCTGCCCCTGCACAGCTCTTGTCCTCTTCCGGTCATGTTGACGGATGCAGAGGGTAGGTCTCGCGAGACGCTCCTTTTATGATGTTTTCCCGGGGCTTGCACCGACAGTTGAGCAAAAACTGATCGTCGACCTGGAGGAGTGGCGGGGATTGGTCCTACCTGGCAATGGACCGAGTGGAGTGTTACTAACTGACATCCCACTTGTTGACAACAGGGGGAGTAGTTCGGAACGATTCTAACTTCCGTTCGTTTGTCAAGAATTCCCGCAAGTTAGACCCAATCGGGCCTAAACGATCCAGCGCAGAGGCTCTTTTGGATCGCGCATAGGACGATGTCCTGCTCCTTTTATCACGACAGAGGGGATTAGCACACAATAGTGCTTCAGCTCTAGCTTCGCGGCTAAGAACCTTGGAAACTCCGTTGGGCGCTGAAGCTGCATAAGCAACGATATCGGCACTTGGGGACAATCTCTTAACTCCGCCACAAGACGCGAGCTCAGCGCTTGACAAACTGGAGAGCGGAGCACGCTGTGATGCTTTATCCATTATGCTGCTGCGAAGGCGATTGGCCTTAGATAGTGCTTTGGCTCTAAGCTCGCGGATCAAAGCTTTGGAAACGCCCTTGGGCGCTGAAGCTGCATAAGCAACGCTATCAGCATTTAGGGACGATCCCTTAGCTCCGCTGCGAAGAGCGAACCTAATACTTTGAGGACTGGGGGACGAAACACGCTGTGGTGCTTTGGTTCCAGCTTTGCGGCTATGAACTTCGCGCGTAGGCTGTGGTACAGTAGCTTCGCTCATAAGAACGAGGCTGGCGCGAGTTGTTGCTCTTGAGTTGGACGAAGGTATGGTCACCGCTGTAACTTCGCGGCTGGCAGCATTGTCGGAGCAGGCAGGCATCTTGCCTTTTTCTTCGCGAGAGAGACGCAGT